>PVLD010019435.1:0-36419 GCA_004027595.1 Dinomys branickii
CGCATGTTTCTTTCCTCCTTGGTAGTCTACCCTACAAATTCCAGCCACCTGTCTTCCTGAACACTGACATTCATCTCTTCAACAACTATCCTTCCTCTTCTTAGGATTCAGCACCACAGTCTGGAAATTGCCTCTAGGCAGGATTCTGGGGTGAGTGTATGACTCATCCCATTTGTTTGTCTTCCTCCTGTCTTTATGGTCCTGTACTGCCTGTTGCCCAATGTCCAAACATTGTTTTTTAAAAATTTTGACTAGTTTTGTAATTATTTATGATGGAGGAACATGATGAGTCCCACTTATGCCACCATGACTAGAAGTAAAACTGAATGTTTTAAATTCACCTTCCCTCCAGAAGAGCTTAGATATGGAGAAAGATAAACACTTTTCCACTAACTCAGGTGTGGTATCTACCTGGGGAACTCATGGAAGTCAGGGTTAACTGTGGCTTTCATGAGTTACTAATGAGAAACACGTTTAGAGAAATTAAGTTTGGAGGTGATAAAACCTTTGTCTGGAGACCCTGGTAAAGTTGCAGAAGCAGTGATGGCAAACTTTGAGAGCTTTCAATGATATAAACAACCTGCTGTAGCATGCGTGCCATAGGTTCGCCACCACTCCTTAGGGTACAGATGGTATCTGACAGACTAGATTCCACTGATATAGTATTCTCCATGTTCTCAAAGCTTGGCTCAGTCACTTGAAGCTATGGACATTTCCAGTAAGCTAGGAGCTCCCAACTTTAAAGTATCTGTGTGTCTCCATTTTTGTGCCAGTGTGTTTTTTGTGCCATTGCAAAGGCCTGCTCAGTGTCATAAAGACAGAACTTGTGCAGGGAAGCTGGACCAAGGATGATTCTCAATCAAGACAAGAAAGGAGTTTAGAGATAAATACCTCCGTGTCCTCAGCCTTTTTCCCCAATGAAGCAATTTAAAGGGATTTTTCCTACATATCTGAAATGATCCTCAGCAGAACTGAGCCTTAATTTCCTACAACGATAACCTTTGTAGGCTTTTCCCGTCCTTTTCCCACCTTCTCTATTTCCTTGTATGTCCTTCCTGGACCACCTGCCAAATAAACTGCCTGCATTGGCATCCTTGTCTTAGGGTGTGCTTTTAAGAAAACACAAGTTAACATCTCTAATTTTCCTTGTTTATGGTATAGATTTACTCCCAAAGACCATATTTCTTTCCTACAATCAAAAAAGTAAAGGGTAAATTTGTAGGTTTTAAAACATGTTGTTTTTCTTACCCATTCAATGGATCTCTGCTATCTAGATCCTCAATAAGGTATCTATCCCTATAACTGACGGATTTGATCCTATATGTTGATAGGAAAGCATGAAGCGGAAGACAGGGTTTGAGTTTGGTTGTGAATTTCAGAAACCTACAGAAAATAGTTTTATCAGAACAGCAAATTTTCTGGCTCACAATGTTTTTCTTGGGTCTCAGGAATATTTGAAACCAGGGTTATGATTACCAATATTTTTTTCTTTCTCCCTGAATCTTATCTTTGCTTGTCTCTATGTATTGGTCATATTTGGTCTCACTGCAGATTAGCTTTCTTTTCTTTCTCTTTCTCATCCTAATAGCTAGTATTTATGAAGTTTCTACAATATAATATTTCATTTCATGGTCAAGCAACCTTATGAAGTCCCTTAAAGTCCATAAGTTTTCATTTTTTCATATCTAAAACACAGATAATGGAGTTGTTATTATTAAATAATATAAGTACAAGATCTAGAACAGTTTCTTTCTCACAGTAAGTGAAAAATCCTACTATACTATATTATTAACAGTAATAATATTACTGTTATTAGTACTTGATTTTAGGCTGTCATCATCAAAGAATAACAGGTTGATGCAACTAGCCCTTCTCTCTCCCACCAACTTTCTTTATGGTTCCTTTTCTTTAAAACAGTGTCTAGACTAGATTGATCAAGTAGAAGAAAGAATATCTGGGCAGGTCTTTGAAATAGCCCACTTAGATAAAAAATTAATTAGGCATCCCAGATCCTTGGGACACCATGAAATGAAGAAATATGTGCATCTCTGAAATACCTGAAAGTAGGGATATGAAGGTTAAGAACATAGAGAACCTATTCAATGAAATAATAACAGAGAATTTTTCTACACTGAGGAAAGATATGGACATCTATGTACAGATTTCTAAAAACCCTAATAGACAAATCCAAAAAGAGTTTTGCCATAACATCTTATAGTCAACCCTGTCAAAATACAAGAAAAAGAAAGTATCTTAAAATCTCAAAAGAAAAGTACCAAGTCATATTTCAGGGCATTCCCATTGGACTCACGGTAGATTTCTCAGCAGGAACCTCATAGGCTAAGAGAGAATGCAATGGTGTCCCAAAAGAAAATAGCTGCCAACTAAGAATGCTATGTCTAGCAAGGCTGTCCTTTAGACATGAAGTAGATATAAAGATCCTCCAGGATAAGCAAAATCTGAGGAAATTCATGACTGCCAGAGCAATACTACAAACAGTACTTATGAGAGCCCTACATTCAGAACTGAAAGAAAGATAACTACTATTATGGAGGCATGTGAAAATATAAATTCCCCTAGTAGACAAGACACATAGAAGAGAAACAAAAAAGATGTAAACATTATCAATATAGTAAATGAAAACCCCACAAACATGAGCAAGAGAGGAAAAGGCAAAGAACATTCAAAACATCTGAAGAAAATCAACAAAAGAAGCAGTCCTTGCTTACCAAGAATAACCTTGGATATCAATGGGCTAAAATTTCCAACTAAAGGAGCCAGATTAGATGAACAGTACAGGTTGAAAATGACAAGATGGAGAATTGTACTCTAAGCAATGGAAACTTAAAGCAAACAGAGTAATTTCTGTCTCACAAAACAGGTATGAAGACAAATATGTTGGAAAAGAAAAGGAAGGGATCAAACAATCAAGGGATCAATTCATCAAGAAGATATAATGATCATAAGCATATATGCCTCTAATGTAGGAGCACCTGATATTATAAAGCAAACACTATTAAACCTGAAGGGCAAGGTAGGCTCCATTATAACAATAGCGTGACTTCAGCACCCCATTCCCAATAACAGTCAGATGATCCTGACCAAAAAATCCACAATGAAACTGTTAAAACATGCTGTAAATCAAATATATCTAAGAGACATTTACAGAACATTGCATCCTGCAGCTATATAATACACATTATTTTCATCAGTACATGGAGCAGTCTATAGAATAGGCCACATATTAGGCTACAAAACAAATTTTAACAAATTAAAAAATTAAAATCATATCTTGTATCTTTTCTAATCACACTAGAATAAAATATAGAGTTACCCACAAAAAATTTAGCAATTATACAAATGCATGGAGACTAAATAACACTTTTGAGTGAAAAGGAGTAATCAAGAAAGTCAGAGGGAAATTTTTAAAAATTCTTGAAACAAGTGAAAATGGAAACACAATGTAACACAATACATGGGATTTAGTAAATGCAATAAAGAGAACGTTTATAACAATAAGTGCCTACATTAAAAATAAATTTAACTAAAGAATCTGAGCCAGTTATGGTGGCATACACCTGTAGTCCCAGAACTCAGAAGGTTGAGGCAGGAGGATTATCTGGGCTACACAATGAGTTCAAGGCCAGCCTAAACTACATAATGAGACCCTACCTCAATAAATACATAAATAGATAGATAGATTAAATGACCCAACAAGGTATCTCAAGTACTTAGAAAAAGAAGAGCAAACCATACCAAAAATTAGTAGAAGGAATAACACAGTTCAGAATAGAGATAAATTAAGAGGCTAAAATTTATAAAAGATTAGTAAAACAAAGAGTTGTTCTTTAAAATTATAAACAAAAATCAATAAACATTTAGGTAGACTATACAAGCAAAAAAGAAGAATCAAATAGATAAAATTAGAGGAAAGCAGACATTAAAATAATACCACAGATATACAAAAAGTCATTGCGATTACAATAAACTACATGGTAACAAATTGGAAAACTTAGAAGAAATGGACAAACTTCTGAACACATATGACCAACTAAAATTGAACTATGAGGACCTAAAAACCTGAACAGACCAATAGTGAATAGTGAGATTGAATCAGTAATAAAAAGAATCTTCCAGCAAAGAAAAGGTCATGACCTGATGGCCTCGCTGCTGAATTTTATAAAACTTTTAAAGAAAAATTAATGACAGTTCTTTTCAATGTATTCCAAAGAATTGGAGGGGAGGCAATCATTCCAAATTCACTCTATGAAGCCAAAATCAGACAAGGACACAACAACAAAAGAAAAATGTAGACCAATGTCTCTGGTGAACATAGAGACAAAAAGGTAGAAAATCCAATTCAATAGCATATCAAAAAGATCCACTATAAGCAAACTGGTTTTATCCCAGGGAAGCAACATATGGAAAATGAATAAACATAATACATCATGTCAATAGGATGAAGGATAAATTATATGATCATCTTATTAGATACAGGAAAGCATTTGATAACATTTAACATCCCTTCATGATAAAAGCTGTAAACAAATTAGGCATAGAAGGTCATAGCTCAACATGATAAAGGCTACTGTATTAGTCAGGGTTTACTAGAGAAACAGATATAACACAAGATATACAAATGTACAAGAAATTATAAATTTGGCTTACAATGGTCGTCTACAGGGTTAGATGAGGAAGGGTGCAGAGGGTGTCTGCACACTGGAGATTGAAGAGCCCAGCTCCGGGCCTGGAACTCACTGCAGTGTCCATGCAAGACTGTATCAAGGACTGCTGGGTCTGCAATGAAATGCTGATGAATCTACGATGAAGGCCGGAGAGCCAACACCAGAAGGCTGAAGAGTCCCAAGTGGAAGCTGAACAGTCTGCACTGGAAGCCAGGAGACGACCAAGCTGAAGGTGAAGACCGGAGCTCCTCCGAAGAACCAGCAGCCGGTCCCTCCTCAGTTCCTTTTTATACAGTCTGCCCGCTCTGGGGAGTGGGGGGAGGTTCTCCACACCCACACCCTCTGCAGGCCTTCCTCTTGCACAGGTTTAGGATGAATACAAATAAGCACCCCATCTCCCTTCTGAGTCACATAGTTCACCTTCTAAACTTCTCAAATTAACACAATAAACAACATCCCAGAAGGGTAAGGGCGTGTCCTTTTCACCCCAAGATGCACAACTGCTGAGTTACTTAGCCAAACCTCTAGACTCCCCAAGTTGACACAATGTATCAACCATAACAACAACCTATAGCCAACATCACACCAAATGGGGAAAAGTGGAAAGACTTTCCTCTAAGATCAGGAATAAGGCAAGAGTATCTATGCTCACTGATTGGTTTCTGGCCTCACTGTAATGCGTGCCTAGTCCCTATGGCAACCAGCCAATATGGCACTGGCTTTCATGTGTTGTGCTCTGCCAGAATGGCATCAAGACAAAATGACGCTGGCCAGTAGAGGTCAGACTCAATATGGCGCTGACCTCTAGAGGTCAAAGCCAATATGGCGCTGGCCTTTGAAGGTCATATGCTAAACACCAGCCTTCCTCCTCTGAGTGAAATTACAACTTCCTACTTCCCTTTTTGTAATATCCTGTTTCTCTTTCCCACATTCTGGCCCAACCCTGGTCCACCATGTCAGGCGATCTGCATCCTAATCCCCCTCTGTCATGGGATCCTGTAGCCCTAGATCCCATGACAAGCCCTCGGAAGTTCCACGTTTTCTTTCTTTCCCCTACTATAGTCTTCTCCGTGCCCACAATAAAGGCATTTTATACTCTCCTTTACTTCTCTCTCTGTGCTGGAAAAGCCTATCACTCACCTATTCAGTATAGTACTAGAAGTTTTGGTCCAAGAAATTCTATATAAGACAAAGACATGAAAGGCAAACAAATAGAAAGGGAGGAAGCCAAGCTATCCCTGTTTATAGATTACATGATTCCATATAAAAAAAGCCTAAAGATTCTACCACTCAATAGTATTGATTTATGAATGCAGAAAAGCAGCAGGATACAAAATAAACATACAAAAATTAATAACTTTTCTGTATACCAGTAATAAATTTCCTGAGCAAGAAATCATGAAAGCAATTCTACTCACAATAGCTACAAAAATAAAATACTTAGGGATGAACGTGACCAAGGAAGTGAAAGATTTCTGCAATGAAAATTATGAAACATTGATGAGAGAAATTGAAATAGACACTGAAAGGTGGAACAACCTCTCATATTCATGAATTAGAACTATTAATATTGTTAATACATCCATACTACTCAAAACAACCTACAGAGTCAATGTAACCATTATCAAAATTCCAATGACATTATTAAAAGAACTAGAGAAAGTAACCATGAAATTTATATGAAAACACAAAATACTCTGAAAAGCCAAAAGAATCTTACATAAAAAGAACAAATCTGGAGTTATCACAATACTTGATTTCAAGACATACTAGAAATGTGATAACCAAAAAAGCATAGTATTGGCTTAAAAACAGACACAGAACAATGGAATAAATAGAGATGCCAGAAAACAATCCATGCATCTATAGCTACCCAAGTCTCAACATAGGCAACAGAGCCATTTAAATATTGGAGAAACGGCAGCCTTTTCAACTAGCGGGGTTGGGAGAATTGGATGTCAATATGGAGAAGACTCAAAGTTGACCCTTATCTTTCTCCCGGTACAAAAATAAACAATGTGGACCAAAGGTCTAAGTGCAAGGCCTCAAAAACTGAAACTACTAGGAGGAAAGGGAAAATACCTGAAGACAGTGGTATAGGCAATGATTTTTTTTGATAAGACCCTGAAAACACAAGAAAAAAAAGTAAAAAATGGCAAGAGGGATTATATCAAACCAAAATCTTCTGCACTGCAAAGGAGACAGCAGAATAATAGACAGCCTATTGAATATGAGAAAATGTTTAGCAATTAACTAATCATCTGACAGAGGGTTAGTATCCAGAATGTATTAGAAATTTAAAATGCAAATAAGCGAAAACCGAATAGAATGCCCTAGTAATCCAATTTTTTTTTAGTACAATCAAACCTGATTTACAGACAAGGTGACAGGGAAGTAATCCAATTTAAAATGAGCAAATGATCTGAATAGTATTTTTCAAAAGAAGTATAAAGGACCAACAAATATATGAAAAAATGCTCACTATTGTTAGCTTTCAGGGAAATGTAAATTAAAGCCACAGTGAGATAACATACTACCAGTTAAATAACAAATAATGAACAAAAAATAAAAATAAAAACAACAAATGCTGGTGGGTATGTGAACCAAAAGGAACCCTTATACACTCTGGTGGGTATGTAAATTAGCACTATACAAGTACTATGAAGACCAGTACGAAGGCTCCCCAAAGAACTAAAAAATAGTTCCATGATATAATCCAGCTACTCTACTTCTAGGTATATATCCAAAGGAATTAAAATAGCAAGTGTCTTGGTTACTTTTTTCTCTTTGCTGAGACAAAATACCCAACACCCAAAACGAAGGAAGGAAAGGTTTATTTAGCTTACAGTTCGTGGAGGTCTCAGTCCATATTTGGCTGATTCTGAGACAGAGTGGCACATGGAAGAGGGCAACAGTTCATGGCAGCAGAGCACAGCAAAACCAGAAGAGCAAAAGGGAGGAATAGGGGCAAGCAGCCTCTTTCTTTCCTTTACCTTGTAAACAGGCTACCCCCACCCAGGGGGCGTGTAGCTCTCACACAATGTCCATGCCCTCCTCTTCCACAGGCTCAGGATGTGTACAAATTAAGCACCTTGGCTTCCTACTGAGTCATTCAGCCAAACCTCTATACTCCCCAAGTTGACACAATGTATAAACCATAACAGCATACATCTGCTTTTCCATGTTTACTGCAGCATTACTCACAACAAGTGAGGTATGGAATGAGTCTAGGTGCTCTGCAACAGACAAAGGGATAAAGTAAATGCGGCATGTATACTCGATGGAGTATTACTGTGCCATAAAGATGAAAAAAATCTTGTCATTTGGAGCAAAATATATGGAACTGGGGGATATTGTGTTAAGTGAAATAAGCCAGACACATGAAAACAAGTACATTTTCTCATATGTGGAAGCTAAAAAAAAAACCTTGAAAGTAGAATAGTAGTCACTAGAGGCTGAGAAGGGGTTGGGAGGATAGAAGAGAGGGGAAAGGAGTAATTTGAGTTTTTCAGTGCACACTGTGTATTGATGGAAATATTATACTCAATCCTGTTAATATATAAAATTAATACATGCTAATACAATTTTTTAAATACTGCATTTATCAGGGATGGCCTGATAAATGACCATGAGTGACAAAGGATTACAAAAAGGTGCCCTAATGTGCAGAATTCCTCTGATAGTTCCTGGGTAAGTTATTTTTGATTTTAAGTTGAATGGTACCATTTTTCTTTTCATTTTAATTCTAGACTATTAACTGGACTGATTGTTAATTGAGTATGTTAATGGCGTTGTCAGTATTTTTTGAGAGAGCCATAATTAATTGGAAGTGACACAAAAATTAAGAAAAATAAAGCCTAAAACTAGTTTTGATGCCTGAAAGAAAACTCAACTGCTATTATAGCTAATGCAAATTTCTCCAAAAGGTAGTATCATGCCCTGGAGAAATAGGTTGTGTGGGTTTTTTTTTTTCTTTGAGGTACCAGGGATTAAACTCAGGACCTTGCACTTGCCAGGCAGATGCTTATGCCACTGAGATATATCCCCAGCCCAAAATAGGTATTTTTGAAAGAATATCATGTACAAATAACTTTATAAATTAAGGTTTTCAGACCATCAGTTGTGGACTGCTTTGTTTTCCCCTTCCCCCAAGAAAGTTTGAAGAATACTAAGTTCAAACAAAGAAGGTATTACCCATTATGAAAACATTAGTTGAAACACTACCTTAAGTTTTTAAAAGTTTCAAAGAATATCTTCTTCCATTTCACCCCCTTTACGTCTCCTAAGTGAAGTGGAACATGAGATTTATCCATAAACCACAAAGTGGTTTAGAAATAACTAATAACAGTACCTGCTTTGGAACAACAGCGTTTTAGATGCATGAATGATGCTTTTATGCCAGTTTCACCACAGGTATGTGTTTCCATCATGGAGAAAATTGATGAAAAGTAAAAATCAATAAAATATTTAGTAATAATTTAAATTTCAATGTACTAAATAGCATGTTTTAATATGTTGCTTTTCTTAATTTTCATACTTATAGGAAAGGAACACTTTGGGCTTTAAAATCCAAAGGCCTTTGCTCGTATGTGACTCATAACATCTCTGTTAGAACTGAGGCAAATTAGTGTCTCCAAGCATAGTTTCCTCATCTCTAAGATCAGCTAATACTGACTACTGACTAGGATTGAGTGTTAAATAAGCTGATCTATATAAATAACTGAAAGCAATGCAGATGCTCAATAATCATTCATTTCCTTTTCACCATTTGTCAAGTTGCCTTGAAGGTAAACCATTCCTCCATAGACTTACCCAGGTATTCATTTACTTTCCTTAGACTAACTTGTACTCTTGATTTGTATGTAACTATACCCTAATTTTGCATAATGCCTTGATGTTTACAAGCATTTGCACATACTATATACTTTGAATCTTTTTATTTAATTGTGTATTGATGGAATTCCATTTTAGCTCCATACCACTTGGGTGCTCAAGAGTAACCAAGATAGTAAGTATATTACTAAGAACCTTTTTGTAATGAGAAAATTGTAGTGCTACTTTAATGCCCTTATTTTATAGAATTCAGTGAGCTTTGGGTTCTGTTTAAATACTTCCTTATTGGTTAGCTTTTGCTGTGTAACAAACACACCAAAACCTAATGGCTTAAAATAGGAGCCATTTTATTTGACTCATAATTGTTATAGTCCACATGACTTTAAGTAGACTCAGCTTATTTTGACTGGGCCTACTTCTGCATCTGGGGCCCTGGCTGGGTCTGTTAGGGTAGTTAAAGCATCTCCCACAGAGTCTTTTAACATCTAGCAGCCTATCCCAAATCGACTCACATAGTCTGTCAGGTCCCAGGATCAATGAGAGAGGAAACAGAAAGCTCCCTTGCATGCTAGACTGGAACTCACACATCACTTTCACTGCTGAAGCAAATCACAAGAAAGGCTATGATGTCAAGGGTAGAGAAACAGATTCCATAATTTTCTGGCAGAAACTGTTACAGGGAAAGGTGAAAAACTGAGAATATTTTTGCAATCTATCCCAGATGCATAGCTAATTAATGGGCCTGTTGACTGATGAGTCCACACCCACTGCAGTATATTTTTGTAACAAAACAAAATACACTGAAATCTGAATGCATTCCTAATTCGTTCTTGTTCTCTTAATATCTTTAGAAATGCGTGACATTAGTCAGATCTACTCTTCATGGAGTTAGCTATCTCAGAAAAGTAGAATGACTTCTCAGTGACATTCTTAAGGAGTGACAGTAAAACCTGTCTTCTATAGGCTGAATCTAGGACAACATTGTTGAAAAAGATGAGGGGGTGATGACAGTATACATAAGGACTTTAATGTCCCTGAATCAGTCACGAATGGAAAGTTTTTTTAAAAAAATACCCACAACACTTTAAAAAGTCTGCCTCAGGCAATATCAAAGCGTTTGACATTTCATTTATTGGAAAAATGTAGCTTTTTGTAATTAAAAAAGTTTTGACAACTGAAAGTGACTTTAAGACCTGTTAAATCAGGTCAGTGAAGCTGCTGATCATCTCTAAGTTTTCTATCTTAAGAGTGAGAGATTGGAGGCCGTCGATTTTTAGCTATACATGTAATAAGTACTGCAGAGAGAAAATGCACCCCAATGAAACACTTTTAGGTGGCAGTGATGCAGAGGCTTTCAGAAGCTTAGGGAATCCAAAATAAGTTTTATTCATGTCCTACTTTCATAAGATAACTATAATAGAAATAATCCCTATTACGGTAGCATTCTTTTGGAAGTAATACTGATTTTATTTGTTAATTCTATCAATAATAACTTGACAGTAATGATCAATCATGTCCACTGGATTGAGATAGCTACCTATAGAAGCACACACAGACAATAGAAAGATGAATTATACCGTCACTGTCCTCACTTCTTGCACTGCCTAGCTGCAGTGCATTCTCTACTCTGTGCTTTCGCACTGTAGGTGTGGATGCTGAGATGGTTGAATTACTCCTCAGAGTTCATTCTAGATACATAGCCCATGCTACTGTAATTGGTAAGGAAAATTATCTATGTCCCAAACTTCTGCTGATTACTGGGCTATAGCTTTAGTTTATTTGAATGGCTTTCCAGTCTTCAGTCTCCTTTACTAATAAGCTCTGCCTATTCTCTAACCAGCTTCTTGTGTTCTGCCTTCTAGGCCTAGGAGGGGAATGGTTCAGCCTCTCTTCAGGTGGTAGCAAAGGCAAACATCCCCGTTTGGATTTTCAGCAAACACGAAGTTTCTTGAGTACTTACTTTCTGTTGTGTTTTTTTTTGTTTGTAAAGGAAGTAACAGATCTTTGTACACTTGTATGAAAAAGAATTTATTGGTAGGATGTGGCTATATCCCACCAAACCAAAGAAAAAAGTGAGTGAGCAGATCTTAGAAAAAACAAGAACCATGGACAACCCAGGGATCAGGGGGATGGAAGAATTAAGGAGAATCTTTCCGATATTCAGGTAGCTATGGTGTGCCAGAGGTTATATTAGTCTGGCTTGTATTGAATCAGGCCAGAGGAAGGGTAGAGAGTATTAACTGAGAGGCCCTTGGAGCCTATGTAAGATGAGAGGGAGTTGGTTGCCCAAGGGAAACTGGAGACACTGCTATCGGGAAAGCTTAGTGGGCAAAAATACTAGATGACCCTGCACTGGGAAACACAGGTGCCCCTGTATCACATGGTCAAGCATCCTCTTTGAATGGAAAAGTCCAGAATTTTGCTTTAAATATTATACTCCTGAACTTCATGGAGCTGCTTTGGGTGACATTTATTTGCCTTCTGGAGCCAACTGCCTGGATGTGAAGCACGATGCTTCCCTTTCCTGGCCACATGAGCTTGAAACTGTTTCGTTATCAGCAAAATAAGGATAATAAAAATATTTTCATCAGAGTTGTTCTGATGATTAAATAAATGAATATATTTAAAGCCTATATATATATTTAAATACCTATCACCTAAAAGGGATATGTATTTCTTATCTTGTATTAGGGTGAAATGATGCGTCACTATATGATTTGAAATTCTTAACTACAGTTTGGAATACTAATTATTCTTCTCAAAACTAAGAAATGGTTCCTTTCCTGGTTCCCCGGGAGACAATATACTGTTACTGTATTTTTCCTCTGACCGCGCTATCCTCCTAGACAGCCCCTGTATTGGTTTTCTTTGGCTGCTATAATAAATTATCACAAATTTGTGATAATTAGTGGCTAAATATGCAAATTCAGAGTATCATTGAATCAAAATTTCATCAGGGTGCATTCCTCCTGGAGGCCTTGCCTTTCACAGCTCGAGGGGCTGCCTGCATTCCTTGGCCTTCGCCTTTTCCTTTACCTTCACAGCCAGCAATTGCGTCACTCCAGCCTCTGCTCCTGTACCATTCTGTGTCGTGCTCTGTCTCTCATGCCTCTCTTTCCCCTGCAAGGGACCACCTGAGTAATCCAGGGTCGCATCAGAATCTTAATCTAATTACATGTGTGAAGTCCCTTTTGCCTTAAAGGCTCTGGAGATTAGGATGGGGCTTCTAAATTGGCCATGCGGGCAGTCTGTCTACCACAGGCACTTAATAAATAGTTGCTATATTTAAAGTTTTTAATTATTTCTTATCAAGATAGGTTATGCTTATTCACTAAGATGAACATAGTTCTTTGGGGCGGTATTTTTTAGAAGCCAAAATTGAAGGGCCAGGTTCTCAGTTAAAAAAAAAAAAGATATATATATATATATATATATATATATATATATATAGCTAGACTTTCTTCATTAGATATCTCTCAGATTTTGAAAAGCCGTTTTTAAAAGGATTTATTCCCAAAAATAGTTTTGGCAAGTTTTACCCTTTTGAATTAAGAAAGTCAAATCCTTGGGGTTTAGATCAGGGGAAAGGTCCGTGAGTTATGCCTCAGTGATTTCACTCTATCTGTGAATGACTTTGTACCCCTTTCTAGTGCAGTGGTTCTCATCCCCTCCATCCAGGGGACTTCGACCTTGCCTATTACAGAAGGTGGGTAAGTGCTGCTAACATCTAGTGAGTAGAGGCCAGGGAGGCTTTTGCTAAACACGCTACAATGTGTGGAACAGCTTTCCCTGCCACCCCCAAAGGATAAGCTATCTCACCCAGGAAATCATTCATGCTGGGGCTGAGAATTCCTACTCTAGAAAGTATCCTCCCCCCTTATTACTTGACTTATTCTGAGATGGTACCTGACAGACTGTAGAAAGTTTTTCTAACCAGTCAAATTTAGATTTATTAAACCATGTTTTCCTGCCACTAAGCAAGTTAAAAAAAAAAAACTTGGTGATGCTTTTAGAAATGTAATGACATAAGACTGATGAAAAATCAAGGAATAAGATAAAACCTCACTTTAGACTGGGTATTTCAGGTGCCTACTTACTCTTACATAACATTGGTTTAAATAAAACATTTGTTTTCCTTGCTGTGGGAGGGGAGCATGACTGTAACTGCAAATGTTTTCTCAATAGAGGATCTGTGAATCCTTTAACGCATGAACTTTCTAATTTTCTATATTAATCTCTCATGAAACTCCCTGAGTCTGTAAAGGCAGTCTATTTTAGGAGTTTTCTTGTGAGGCTACAGCTTCAGAAATTATTTGATGTACACAGGAAGATAGTGTATAATGGCTTTCTGGTCTGGTGTCTACCTGACTGGAAGATATGGTGCCTACAACACCCATCTCAGAGACCAGGAGAAGGAAAGGATAGAATGAGCTACCTTTTGCTTCACTGATAAAGGTGATTTTAATTCAAAAGTGTGACACTCCTGGCAGCTGGAGGCTGGCAGCTGGATGAAAATCAACCATTCCCCTGGAGATGGCAGTAGCAGGCATAGATGGAGATCACTTGCTAAGAAATCACAGCCCGAACTTTAAGCTCCGGTTCCAGATTGTGATCTGCCCAAAGAGACAGTCGTGCTTACTTCTTGTGGTTGCAGAAGGCTGCTTCTGCTGGGAGTTTATTACAGTGAAATTCTACTTTCCCCCTCTCTGAACTTTAGCTCTCGAATGCTGCCCTAAGTCCTTTCTGAATATAGTCTTGTGTAAATGAACCAACTCATAATATTCCTAGTTCCAAGTAAGCCCTACCAAATCTGTTTTAAGCCCTACAACATTTGACAACCTATTGAATTGCAGGTATAATATTGACAGGCACTGAAGAGCAAATAGTGGTAAGCATAGGTCCTTGGGCTAGAAAGATTTCAAGACACACAAATTATTGATTGGTGTAAAATGTCATATGACTAAACAACACACTGGAAGGCAGTGGGTAAATGTAACCCAGCTAGTGGGTCACAGGCACTTTCCTGATGTGATGGCACCTAAGCTGAGCTGAAAAGTAAACAGAGGACTTAGCTAGGTGAAAAAAGAGCAGAAGAATGCTCTAGTCAGGAGATGGAGCATGAGAAGACCTGGGAGTGGGAAACATCACGATGGTTACTGGATTACTGGACTGAAGAGAACTGTGCAAGGCAGGATGATTGGAAAGATAAGCAGTGACCAAATTATGGAAATGCTCAAAAGTAAGTATGTTTCAGAATTAAAGATGGTAGTAGCATGCAGAAAAGAAATGGCCCTTGTTTTTAATAGGTTTCCCAACTCCATCTGTGGAGATTTGAACAAATCACGTTTCCCTGCTCAGTGCACGTTATCATCTTTGGTTTTATACTTGCGCGTTTGTGAGCTTATTATTCACTGATGTGGTTTCCCCTCCCATTCTGGGTCCTCACTTTCATTTTGCTTCTCTATGTGTCTTTATTATCTGTCTATATATACATTTAAGATGTTCACAGATGGCATACTGCTCTAAATCACACTTCTTGCCATTTTCATCCAACTTTTGTTTCTGAGATCTTGTCACATTGCTCTGTGGTCCATCTAGCATAGTGCTTCTAACTGCTACATGCCTTTACACACTCCGCTTGGTCACTGTATCATAGTTGACATACTGTGCTTTTTTTCTTCTAAATCTTTTCTATGGCAAACAACTCTTTGATGAGCATTCACATTCATATTTCCTTACAGACTAGATGAGAATGTTTCTATACCCAAAGTTTGATTCAATAGTTCTCAATCAGGGCCCAGATAATTCAGATACAATTAGCCTGCTACTGTAGTGAAGTGACTTAGTGAGCAGAAAGGGGACACTGGTTCTGAAACTCTAACATGCATCACAATCCCCAGGCTTGTAAGATACCAATTGCAGAACTCAGGGATCTCAGGATGGGCACACTCTCAGGTACTTACCCTGCACTTGCATGACCCTGAAAATGGGAACTTCCTTAAGTTTTGTGCCTTACATAGTTACTTCACCTGCCTCACCCCAGTCCTGGCCCTGATTGAACTGGATCCCACACTCAGAGTTTCTGATTCAATAAGTAACTAGATCTAGGGTGGAACCTGAGAATTATATCTCCAACGAATTCTTAGGTGATGCTCATATCCTGGTCTGAGGACCACACTTCGAGAACTACTACAACCACTGTTTAAAATGTAACTTTGGGGCCCAGGACATAGCTCAGTGGCACAGAGTCCAATGGCAAGCATGAGGTTGTGAGTTTAATTTCCAGTACTAAACAACTGTAACTTTGGCCCACGGAGCAACAACATTCACATCACTTAGGAGTTTGTTAGATATGGAGAATATTTGGTCGTACTCCACCCTACTGAAGCAGAATCTGCATTTGAACAAGATCTCCAGGTGATTGGTAAATATGCTGAAGTCAGAGAAGCATTCTTTGGAGTAGATGTAGAGAAGATACATCTTTGACCAGGGGAAGTAACCACAAGAAGGCCCTACATTTCCTGAAAGCATGAAATGAGGTAGTATTCTACCCAGCATATCACATCTGGAGGCACACCATGTTTGTTTACCCTTTACTGTTGGTATTAATGTTGATCACTTGGTTAGAGAACAGTTTACTTTTTCAAGTGGAAAATATGTGTTTAGAATTTATGTTCAGTTCCTGTTTGATAGAGTTGCTGGACACTGTCCCTTGACAAGGCATGAAAGTCAGTTTTTCTTTCCCTTCAGTCCTTCATTTATGTCCCAGAATAAATAATTAGAACATTTCTCCCCTTCAGAAGAGTGCACCGGCCAGACTTGCAAGACTTGGCTATAGGGTGCAGTCAGTCTTTTCCTGTGACCAGATAAGCTCAAGCAGCTCCTGATCCAGGGCAACTCACAGGTGGGGAAATAAAGCCCATCTTCAGTGCAAGGCTGCTATTGTCAATAGCAGACAATAAGATAACACACTATTTGATGTTGCTTAGAATTGGTCTGCACAGGGAACTGAAAGTTAAAATCACACTCTCAAATAAACAAACTTGACTCCTGGTGTTCAGACACCTTTGTCTTGTTGATTTTTAAAAGGATCACAGTGATGCCTCATCTAGAGAAAGAGTCATGTCTAACTTTTGTGAGAATCCAAAGTACCAGACTGTCTCATTGTTCTCTTGAGGCAAACATACCTGTCTGCATCAACAGGGAGAAACAGAGAAGGGAACATGGGAGGGAAATATTAGTGAACATCTCAGGGATACAGTGGATCCCTGTGTTTGAGTATATATAGATAGAGCCGTGGATGAAATTCCTCAGAACACAATGATGTCCCTTGCAAATGGTAGTATGTGGGTATTGTACAGCTGTGTAACCTCTCCTTGTGGGAATAAAGAGGAAACACTCACACACGGTGACAGAGGCTTGTGTCTTGTCATGATAAGCCAGGAAAGAGTATTTTGTGCCCCTAGTGCTGGGAAGTGTTGAGCCATCAGCTATCACTTAACACATTTCCAAAGGGAAAACAGCAATGCCCCCATCAGGGGAAAGCAAGGGGATGCAATGAATAAACCAGACTAATCACCCTTTTTAAATATGCTGCACACTTTCATGACTGCGCTTGTTCACATCTACATCCTCCTTCTTCCCTCTTCTTCCCGTATCAGCTGGCAATTCACCAAGGCCCAATGACTCCCTCCTCTGTGAAACTTTACTCGGTTCCTTCCATCTCTGGCTACTCAGTGGAATCTTTAGCTCTTAATGGTTTGTTTTCTCTATTAGAAAGCCTTGCCCTTCATTTTCCCCTCATTTTTTTGCTGCAGTACAATAGGGATGACATAACAATTTCAACCATTTTTAGGTATACGGCAGCATTAAGCACATTTATAACATTATACAGCCATTGCTGCTACTACTCCAGAACTTTTCCATCATCCTGAATAGAATCTCTATACATATTAAACAATGATTCCCTATTATTCCCTCTTCACAGCCCCTGCTCATTTCCATCCTAACTTCCATTTCTGTTATTTTGCCTATCTTATGTACCTCATAAAAGTGGATGTACAGTATTTCTCACTTTGTGTCTGGCTTATGTCACTTCATAGTATTTTCAAGGTTCATCTATGTTGAAACATGTATGAGAATGTCATTCTTTTTTATGAATATGATACATTTTATTAATTCATTAATTTATTAATAAACATTTGGGTTATTTACTAAATTGTATGCCAACAACATCGGTGTACAAGTATATGAACCCCTGCTTTTAAGTATTTGGTGTACATATCCAGAAATGGAATTGTCAGGTCATATAGTACTTGTATGTTTATAATCCTCATTTTTCGTGTATTAAACATAGAAAAAATAAGAGCCCAACAAATAATGTATGAGATATCTGTATATAACCCCCGGACAAACTCTTGAAACTATATCTCCCAACATTTCAATCCAATAAACCCAATCCAATCTGCTTCTCTGAAGGCACAAAATCCAGGCTTAGGGCCTTGAAAGCATAGTGGCCACTTTGTCAGGTCTTTGACAGAGTTATTCTGAGCGCAGATATCTGGTATTTCTCTTCATTGGCTCTTTTTCTTTTTTTGTGAGATAGGGTCCTATGATGCAGTCTGGACTGGCCTGAAACTTGCTATGTAGCCCAGGTTGGCCTCAAACTCCGGATCCTCTTGCCTCAGCTTCCTGAGTGCTGGGATTACAGGCATGTGTCACCATTCTTGGCTGCCTCTTCTGGTTCTTGGATAACCTAGTGTTTGTGGCATAGGATGATTGTCTAGGTCTCAATTGTTGGTAATTTGCTTATACATTTATAATAGCATAGCACTTTCTGTACAAATGATAGAATGTTAGCTCCCTTCTCTCACCCTCATGCTTCATGGTACCTCTTTTGATGGTGTGTAATCAAACACTGAGCATTTATGATTCTCTAATTCCTTAATAGGGTGTTTTGCTATAGTTAAGATGGTACATATTCACGAGTCTGGCTCTGTTCTTTACTGGGCACACAGTCACATTTCTTGGCTACTTCCATGCCTAATAGAATTATGCAACTGAGTTCTGGTCCCTGGAACATAAACAAAGTTGATATATACTGCTGTAGGCCTCACCAATAAAATATTCCACATAAGCTAAGTGATTCTCTCACTATCTATTAGCTAGATAGCACCAGAGTCACATAGAAGTCACCAAATGGAGGCATTTGGATCTCAGAGTCACCACTTGAAGGACAAGGGGCCCAGAAGAATTTCCCAAATAAGAATGTCCACACAGCACTCTGAGGGAGAAAAATAAAATTTTTACTGCAGGAAGCCATTGGGATGACCTACTCTAATACATTTGCCCTTGTAGTTTTATAACTCCCTTTAATAAAGACCTAGCCCTGCTCTTGACAGCTAATGATGATCTTCCATCTTTCCCACATCCGTGGCTCAAAGTGATGCTCACCCTCTGATTCACACCATTTTAGGCATGCCTCCTACTTTTCTGGACATCCTTCCCAGGGAAAGGAAGGTAAATCCTGTCCCAACTCTCCCATGGAGAAAGAATTGAAATGTTTGCTAATCCATTCTTAGGCTGCAAGTACAAGTACTCCTCCCAGAATACTTAGCAGTCATATATAAATAAGATATCCAAAAGTTTGTTGTGGTATTCCTGAATATTAAATAAATATGTAATAAATATGGCCTTATGCTACCCACTTAGTCATTATTTTACAGTAACTGTTTGACCATTGCGTTTTATCACTATTGGTCAAAAAACAGCAACATGAGACTGGGAATTCTGAATTCATCTTTATATATCCCATAATGCCCAACATATTATCTCACAGATTGAAGTAAGTCCTTGGTGACTGTCTGTATAGTTTTATGAAGCAGACAGCAAGAATTTTACCAAGAGACCTATCATCTCACTGATTCGACCTATCTCCTCCAGCCTACCAATATGTGAGTTTACAGAAAGGCTAGTACAGTTTCCACTTTGGCATTCCAGGGAGAAAAATATTTTCTAAAACCTTGCTTAGAAACCATTTGAATCTTTCTATCAACTTTATTGAGGCATAATTACAAATAAAAATGATACTTATTAAGTATATAGTTTGATAAGTTTTGACAAATATAGAGATCTTTGAAACTATGATATAAAATATTTCTACCGCATCCAGAAGCTTTCCTCATTCTCCTTTAAGCCAATATCACTTCATTTTTGCTAATCCTATTGCTCCAGGCAGCCACCGATCTTATTTTGATCACCATAGGTTAGCTTTATCTGTTCTAAAACTTTGTATAAATAAAAACATATAGCATAGATTATTGCTTATTTATAGCTTCTTTCATTATAATTATTGTTGATGAGATCCATCCAAATTAATCTATATATTAGCAGTTAATTTCTTTTTATTGCTAAGTAGTAACTCATTGTATGAACATATCATTTATGCATCTGTTCGCTTGCTGGACATTTGGATTGTTTCAAGATTAGTGATATTATGAATAAAGCTGTTATGACACCTTGAACAAGCCTTTTTGTGCACATATGATGCCACTTTTCTTTAGTATACTTAGCAGTAGAACTATGAGGTCATAGGGTAGATGAATGTTTTAATGTCACAAGAAACTGCCAACCCAGACATGGTGGCACATTCCTATAATCCCAGCACTCTCAGAGAAAGAGGCAAGAGGATCACAAGTTTGAACACAGCCTGGGAAACTTAGCAAGAGACTTAGCAAGACATTGTCTCAAAATTTTAAAATGGGGGGCTGGAAATGTAGTTCAGAGCAAAGGTCCTGGAAATCACCAGCATTAAAAAACACGGACAGACAAACAGACACTGCCAAACCTTTACCCAAAGTGGTTGTTCCATTTTACACATCCACCAGCAATGTATCAGAGGTCTGGTTCCTCCATAGCCTTGCCAACACTTGCTATTGTTGGTCATAGTATAAATTTTTTTATAGCAAATGTTTTATGTTGGGAGGATAAGGAAAGAAAAGGAAGAAAATTAAGAGAGGAGAGGGAGAGATGAGAGGGAAAGAGAGAGGAGGAAAGGATGTAAAAGAAGAGGGGACAGACAAGCAAAGGAAAGGAATGTGGAAGAGGAAGTATTCATCTTTACATCATCCATAATTTACCTTTATGTCTTCCATAAAGAGAGAAGAGCAAGGGAAGAGACAGTAGAGGTGAATAAAAGGAAGAGGAGAGGAGGGGAAGGCAGGGGAGAGGAGAGAAAAGAAGAAGAGGGAAGAAGAACATGGCACAGTCTCTAAGAAGGGGAATCAAAGGCAGCCAGTTTTTCGGTACCTGCTCTTAGCTCTTATCTGCTAGACTTCACTGCCTTTCAGGGGAGAAATATAAAGCAGTGTTATTCCTCTTATTGTGGGAAAGGAATGCGCTGAACATTGCATAGTTTATTTCAGGGAGGTGCTCATTTTTCAAGTATAATTTGGATTGCAAAACTGCAATTCTGAAAGAATTATCTGCATGTCAGGAACTGGCAATAATTTTGAAGTTCTTGTTGATGTTGTGAAACCTGGCTGCTGTGTACACACAGGAGGAGACATCATTTTTTCTTTTATTAAAGCATAAAAATGAAGGCTTTATTCATTGTAGGCACAATCAAACTAATGATCAGCAAAGGGACAGCAGGCAGTAGCTATGACAGATAACATGGGGAGAGGGAAACAAGAGCAGCACATGCATTAGCAAACTTCAGTTCTGCATAAACAAGCTCAAAGCTGATCTTGCTCAGCAGGAAAATAGAATGAATATTATGAGGTATCATTCGAAGAACTTGTCTTTCTAGGGTAAAAGCATGATCCTTCTTGGAATGATGAGTTTGAATATAGAAAGCCAAGGAAGGGTCCTAAGTAGTGAGGCCAAATATGTGCATTTCTAAAATAGGCACTATTGTAGTGCTGTTACAATACTGGCTGAGTTTACCAATTACTCTCTTTGCTATGACACCATTTTATACCATTGCCTTGTTACTCACCTCCGATCTCTGAGGCAGAATTCTGGATTGCTGGAGAAGTGTCTACCAGCTTCAAACCTAGAAGGAAGTGAGTAAGGGGAGCGTTTTTAGCCCTTCATTTAGGGATCTTCATTATGGATCCGGTAAGCAGTGCCACAGGGGGACAACTGGTGGGGAGATGATGTGCATCAAAAGAGACATCTGACTCACTTTTCACTCCTCGGCTCTTGTCCAGCACCCTCACACATGCTAGCAAGGCAAAGGGGGAGGCTACTACTATCTCCTTTCAGGCATGCTCCTCAAGTTGCCTAGTTCTCATCACTTTCCTCCTGCAAACTGTCCTTAACTAATTAAATTATGGTGTCAATACGTGGGACACATGCACTCCATATGAGCTTATTCATTAATATTTACTGAGGTCCTGCTGTGTATGAGGTAAGTACTGTTCTATGTGCTGGCATACAGTAGTGATTGAGTCAGAAAAAAAAAAATCTCTGCCTTCATGCCAGTAGGGGGAGACAGATAATAAAATAAGAATTTCATCAATTACAGACAGAAAAGGTAGGTGTATATGAACAAAGAAAAAAAGAGATAAGGGGCATAGAGCATATTGGAGCAGGGAGGAAAGTGCTCTTGGAATAATAAGAAACTATTATTAGTATTGATATTTATTAAGCCAGAAGTCACCAGGCCCACAGAGTAGGATTTATCTCACATCTGCCTACACTGCCACTGCCATGACAACCCAGAACTGTCAAAATGATTCTAGGTGATCCATTCCTCACTCTGGAGAAGTAAGCAAATAGGAATATAATTACATTCAGTGTAAGTAGTGACATCGCCATCATGCATCTTAGGACCTACTGAAGGATTGGCCAAGGACAAGAAATAAAACACCAGCCCTGCTGTATGCAGTATACATGATAATGTGAATCCATGCACACTGTGGTTGAATAGTGCACACGTGGCTTATGTTTTAGAACTGGGTTTTAATGCTGGCACAAAACAGTATTTTTCTGGCTATTTGTCACAATTTCTGAATAATTCCATTCCTTAAGAACATTTAGTTTAGTGTCCACATTTTCACTGTGGTGAAAAACTTACACGTCAAACTTTGGGCACATTTGTAGTTTTATCCTGAAGATAATTTGCAAAAAGTGCAACTGTGAGTTTACAGTATATACATAGCTTTGTGATTTTTTTTTGGACACAGATTTCCAGTTGCCTACTAGAAAGCACAAAATTCAACATCATCTCTCTAGGCATGTATGAAAACGTTTTCCTATATTCTAAACAATGATTAGTTCATCATTCTTTTTGCTTTATTTGAAAGTTGGCACTGATAGGAACCATATTAGGCTGCTTAATAAAAGTTTCTGTTTCAGGGTCAAAAATAACAGAATATTGGTGCTTTCATGTGTGTCTTAGTTACTTTTCTCTCGCTAAGACAAAATACCCAACGCCCAAAATGAAGGAAGTAAAGGTTTATTTAGCTTACAGTTTGTGGAGGTTTCAGTCCATACTTGGCTGGTTCTGAGGCAGAGTGGCACATGGCAGAGGGCAAACTGTTCATGGCAGCAGAGCACAGCAAAAACAAACAGCAAAAGGGAGGAATGGAGGCTAGCAGCCTCTTTTCTTCCCTTACATTGTAAACAGCCTACTCCCACCTGGGGGGGAGTGTACCTCTAGCACAATCTCCATGCCTTCCTCTTCCGAAGGCTCAGGATGTTTACAAAGTAAGCACCCCGGCTTCCTCCTGAGCCACTCAGCTACACCTCTAGACTCCCCAAGTTGACACAATGTATCAACCATGACAATGTGATTCACCCTAATACTTGGTTCTTGCAAAAATTAAATTTTCTTTTATTAAATGATTATTTAAGTATCTCAGTAATTGAAAAATGAGCTCAGATAAAAAAGTCAGATGTGTATAACCATGAAATGTTACCTAGCAAGGATAAATATCATAGATATGAGATCAAGTCAATGGGTAGGATTGACTCAAGCATTTTTTTCCCTTAAAATAAAGGCAAATGCTATACACTGCATTTTAAAAACTTAATATCATTTCTTCCCCTATGGACTTTTGGGTCCACTTCACAACAGTTGAGCTGGCTCACTGAGCAGAGCTCTTGTTATAAGGTCCTTCCTACTCTCTGTCTTTTCCCTGCTGGTCTCATTATTAAGAATGTGCTACTGTCAGATCTAAGTGATGTTTCTCACTAAGTACACTCAATAGCACTTTCATTTCTCTCTGTTTTTCTTCCAAATATAACAATAAGCCATTTTGCCTTTGTGAATATAGATGCCAAGCCACACTGGCTATTCCCAGGCTTGCAACTTGGCAGAGCTGGCAGTCTGAATGATTGATCCATAACCTTTGGGCACTCAGGCAATTATAAGTTGCCCATAAGTTTTGCTGTGCCAGAAGAGAAAATAAAAATACTTGGGAACCTAATTCTGGGTCAGTAAAGCTCTCTTTTTATGATGTTATATGAAATAAGAATTTCCCCTCTAAAATAAAATTCTTTAGAGAACAATGAAAATTATATCTGTCTATCTTAGTATATGTGCTGCCGAAGCGAGCACTATATCTGTCTATCTAATCACCATGAAACACAAGGATTTTTTTTCTCATGCCTACATCATTTTTTCTACTTTCCACTTTCAACATTTTCTTCTACAGTTTTTCCACTAATCTAGGAACAAGGGTTAAGAAATCCAAGCCTCTGATGTGCAAAGAAAAATGAAAGTCAGAAATAACCCTTGTAAAAGAAAGTTTTAATATGTCGCATATTCCCATAATTCTGGGAGTTTTTCAATGATTTTTATTTCCACTAATGAGGCAATAATTCAAGAGCTGGTCCTCTTCTGCAAGGAGACAAATATTATGAAACAAGACTGTCATTTGTTTCAGCACTGTGCTTTGTGCAGAGGCGTATGTGTATGTACTTATAAGAAAAAAAAAGGGTATTTTCTCAGCTAGGATAGAGTGAGCTGTAATAGACTGATTACTAAGTGGTTTATCATAAAATCTCAGTACTTGAAAAGAACATTAAAGGTCATTTGGTTAAATCTTCTGTCTACAAATTTGCTCATTCAAAGTAGAAGAGCCAAGTTAACATGCTTTGGAAGCTGCCAAACATTATCATCATTTCATTATAAGACCTCTCTTTCCCCAAAATGTTCTATGACACATGCATTTTTCAAATTGATTGTCTTTAGAATTTCATGACATTGAGAAAAATTGCAGACATTCTAGACTAGGTTATAATACTCTTAGGAAAATGATGTTTTTCCAGGAAAATAGCAGACTAATTTTTCTATTTCGTTTTAGCTGCTGTTTACTGGCTTTTGGAAGAGAACATTGCTCCTACTCTTCTTAGAACTGACTGCTAAACTAACGGCCCTGCATGTGCCACATCTCCTGTCTGCACCCTTGGTATCTCCCCCAACCCCACCCCACAGACACTAGACTCCATCAAAGGGCTTTCTTTGTCCAACAGGACATTAATGAATATAACACAAGCAGACACTGATAAAATGCTGGTGTACCAGGGGCTTCCTTGCCTTTTGAATTCAGTTTCCATGAGAACAAGACTAATTGGCTAGACACATGTGGCCCAGCAACCCCCAACTGCTAGACACATGAATAAGGCCATTTTAGACCATTTCTGTCCCACTGAGCCACCAGATGACTGAAACTGCATTAAGGAAGACAACAGAAAAACCACATGGCTGAATTTCTTTTCTCTCTCCGTTAATCATGCTCCTCAGCAAAATTTGTATTGTATCTCCAGACAACTATCTTTCTACTTTGCATCAGTATTGGGGAAGCAAACCTTGCTGGAGAAAATTATACAACCCATTTGAGCACTCTCAATTTAATCTGTAATGGGCCCCTAGCACTGCTGGCTATGTTTCCCTTGGAAATATATTTTCCTAAATTTGAGACAAATATTTCATACTTAGGTCTCTCTTCTTCTATCTCCAACATCTTCTCCCTTCAGCACTAGTGATTAAAATGTAAATTTCAACAAGTTTTGACAAGCACCTATACACAAACATCACTGTGATAAAGACATGGAACATTTTCGTCATTCTAGAAAGTTTCTTCATGCATCTTCATAGACCTGCTTTCATTTCTCTTAAAGAAATACCTGCAGTGGAATTATTGAGTCAAAAATAGGAACATTTACTTAAAATTCACCACCAACTGTAAGAACTAGTGAAGTTTACTGGTATTATAACTGGCACCTTTCTAGTGCATTTCTCTGGAACCCAGACATTGATTTTTTTTTGCCTGCTATCCCAAATCCACAGCACTTCAAAAAGCATCTCTGTCATCCAGTGCTATAGCTGTATCCTCTCCAATAACATGTGAATCTCAACGTCAGTGGCAAGTATGCGCCCTCCTGCAAGTTTGTTCCTTTTCTGCTCTCCCTCAGCACTAGACATAGTGTCTGCTTCCTTCACGTGCCATTCCTATAGAATTGTTTCACCATTCTTAGTAGTTAGTCCCTTGTTACTAGTTAATAATTACTTACATATTAAATTTTTCTTGTTCAAATTATTAGAGTGATTCCATTCTCCTGACTCAATCCTGCTTAACATACTCTAATCTTTTTCTCCACTATGTCTCAAGAACATGTTCTGAAATATCTACTCCTTTTCTTTTCTAGTGTTAGCAGCCAAATCAGGCTGCTGTATTTTTTTTCACAAATGCACCATTACCTTACCTAGTTTCTCTACTTTTCTATTTGCCTTCTCTCCAGAATCCTACCATCAACTTTATGTAATAGCCACAGTAAGCTCTTAATACAGATTAAATCACAGTACCACACTATTAAAGCCCTCCAATAAAGGATTCTGGTTCCAGCTTATCAGCTTTGAAATACATACATACAAGAAAAGTCTGCAAATTATGATTACTCTTGAACAAGTCAGATGACTGAGGTTATAGGACAACCATATAACCCAAAACCTGATTAAAATTAGATTGTTTCCGGTAGTTATAGGACCTAAATGTTTGCTAATCTGGGGTAGATGCTACTAGACTCTGTATAAATTGGTAAGAAGATTCAGCTAAATGTTTTTAATGAATTGCTAAAGGCCAAGTATGGGCTAATTTGAAGACTTTTTCCACTTGCAAGATTTTCCCTCACAAATGCCACTGAGTATTTACAGGCAAGAGCAGGTAGAATCCTGATGAAGCCTCCCTCATGTTGCCGGCTAGGGGAGGAGAACAACAGTGACTGCCGAAACTCTGCTCAACCTCTTACTTCACATATGGAATAAAAGCATTAGATTTGTAGTAACAAGAACAGTATTGTGTTAGGGTACTGGTAAAAATACATTGCAACTGGGAAATACAGCAGAATAAAAGAAACTACTTCTGAAGGAAAATTAAGAATGTGTGCTGGGTCAAAACTACAGCTGGGGAGAGACAAGAGCATTTGTGAAAGTCTTGTCCCTGAGACTTGGAAGAACAGTACCTGCTTAAGACCAGGCTGAAACATATCACCAGATAAAGCTACTATTGTACTGGCCCTCACCACAGAGCAACAAGCATCAGGTAAAAATAGCAATGGGATAGAGCTGGGGATATGCAGAGATGTATTCTCTCAGTGGTGCAGCAGAAAAGGAAAACCCAAGGCCCGAAGGGGTGGAGACACTGAGAGAAAGACGTATGGCAAACCAACCCATACCCCAAACACTAGAGAGCAATTTCAAACCTGTGATTTACTGTGGGTATCCATAGCAACAATGAATCTCACACCCTGACTAGGTTAACACAAACTTTCAAGCGGAAGGCTTAGCAGAAGGAAAGGCATGCCCATCTTTTACATGAAAATATTGATCTCACTATTTACTATCTCCCACAAAGTATCGACTGTCAGCATAATAATGAAATATGACAAAAATATTAGCATGATTAAATACCTTTCCAAGAAATGAAGCAATCATAAGAACTAGATTCAGCTGTGATATTTAATTTAAAATAATTATGGCTAATATGTTAAAGGCTCATATATAAAAAGGCAATGTTTCAGCAGAAAGATAGAAATTGTAAGAATCAAATAGAAATGCTGAAACTAAAACCTATAGTGACAGAGATGAACAATCGCTTTGATGGGCTTAATAGATTTTTTTTATTTTAAAAAATAAAAGCACAAAAACATATTAACAAACAGACACAAATTAGCATAAGAAATAGTACAATCAGAACTGATTTACAGACAAGGTGACATGGGCTCAACAATGGTTGTTGCTTTACCTATTGATATCTTTGAAGTGTATATTCATGAACACAGATACAGACATATGAAATTGGTCAAACAATTAATCATCTCAACAACAGGAAAAACACAAAAAACAAAAAACCAAAGACAAAAAAAGAAAAACCATAAAAAATTTTAAAAAACCAACAGTAGTTGCTGCTTTGCATATTGATATCTTCGAAGTGTGTGTTCAGGATAACACATACAGACATACAAGATTGATAGAATAACCCATCATTAATTATTCCTTAGCACTGAGTGATATAATACAATAGTAGAACCATGCTAGCCCTCCTGCACATATGTATCTACATATATACATACATACATTTTTGCCTCTTTCTTTTCTCCTTTCCCTCGTCCCATCTGTTCTTTGCTTTTGAACAGATTTCCTTCATGTCTCTTAGTTTATATGGGCTTAATAGATTTGACACAGCCAAGGAAACCTGAAGATGAATCAAAAGACAATTATTTAAAAGAAAATGGAAAGAGAATAAAGAAGGAAAAATTCAGAGCACAGGATCCAGGAGCAATAATATACTATCTAATGGTTTAACACGTGTAGCTGGAATTTCAGAAAGAAAGAAAATGAAGCTACAGGTTAAAAATATTTGAAGCAATGAGACAATTTTCCAAGATTTATGACAAACCCTAAACTACAGATCCAAGATCAGAGAAAACCAAAGCAAGATGAGTATTACATCATGCCCATATATAGAATATTCTGTATATGAAAATTATTGAATTCTACCTCCAAATAATATAATGCCAATTCACTTTAAAGAGAAGTAAGACATTTTCCTAACTACAAAATGCCTTTCCAAAAATGATTATTAATTCTTGTGCTGCTTTTAGCATATGCTCACATCTTTGCTATTCCAGGAAGAAAATTTTAGTCCTCCTTCCTGCCCCTCAAATGTGATCCAATCTTAGTGACTTGATTCTAACAAATAGAATGTAGAAGAGGGGGGAGTAACTTTACAGTGGAGAAACATGGCAGATACCACCCTAACCAAGTGATCATCACTGATATTGTCGCATGTGGCAGGGCAAATCTTATCTTTTATCTCCAGGTTCATAAACTTTATATCAATAAAAGATTCAAAGATATAAGTTTAGAAGGAGAAACAAAAGCCCTGTATTGGAAAGAGGGAAGAAATAAGATGATAGATAGCTCCCTTATCAAATTAAGGCGGGGCCCCCAGAGCCAGTACCTAAGGGTCTTTGTTCTTAGCCTCTTCTATTACATGGCAAGAAAGGGGACTTTGCCCCTTGACAGTTGTTATATAACTTGATTAGCTATTCTGGACTCTGAGACCCCTGATTTGGCCACTGTCCATTCCATTGCCTACACATAAATTCTTGGATAAGCACTCCTTTGGTCTCTTTGTTCTGTTCAGGTGCTTTTCTTATGAGATTTACAGCAGAGCCTCACATTTAAGGCTGAGTTAGCAAAGAGGATACATGTGCATTTTAGTGTATTAGTATGGTGGGAGAATAACAATAATAATATTATATGTGTCAGTATCCAGGTGTTAGTATATATTTTATATACTGATTTTTCTATAATATAGCCCCCTTCTCAGTTTGTTTCCTTTGCCCTTAATTGGAAGTGGAAGGAGGAGGGAACTTGGGCCTGGGCATGAAGTGAGTTCTTTGTTTGTTTTTCTTAGCTACTCTCTCTAGCAAGGGGTTGATCCTTTATTTGCCAGAAACATCACTAAGGCCCTTTACCTTTCCCTACCTGCCTCCCAACTTTCCCTACATCACCAGTGGTAAGACATAGTGATGTCATGCGCCCCTGATATAATGCAGTGAGAAGGGCATTCACTTTTATGTTATTTTTCTCAAAAATGTGTAATTTTAATATAATCATTAGAAAACTTCAGACAAACTAATCTGAGAGACATTCTACAAAGTACATGGCCAATATGCTTCAAAAATGCCAAGGTCATACAAAACAAAGACAGACCAAGGAACTATCTCATACTGGACAAGGGTAAGGAGACATGATAACCAAATGCAGTGTGGTATCCCAGATTGGATTCTAGAACTTAAAAAATTACATTATTTCTTTTCTTTATTTTAAAGAGAATAGTAAAAAAGAAGGAACAATAGCAAAATACAAACCAAACAAAGCAAGGACATTAAAAATGATACAGCGTTTCAAACCAAATGATAGGGATTAACAGTGGTTATATTACGTATTGTTTGAATTCACACATTATTTCAAAAAGGGATGAAATCAGATTTTGTACCAATGCTAATTTCTTAGCTTCGACTGTGCCATGGTTCAACAGAAGGTTAACATTAGGGGAATCTGGGTGAATGGTATATAGGAATTCACTGTGCTATCTTCAGTTTTGTAAGTATGAAGTTATTTCCAAATAAAAGTTTTGAAAAACCTCTAATGACTTTCTACTGTACGTAAACCCAACCTGCCACGGCTTCCATGATTTGGCCTCAGCAAAGCATTCCAATTCCTTTCTTGAACAACTCTCCCCTTTGGTCACGATACTCCCAGCAACACAAATCCCTTCTCCAGGCCTTTTATCGTGGCGGCCTTCAGTTAGGAGTGCCCATTCCATATATTTTTTCACATGGCTACATTCTCATCATTCATATATTAGCCAAGAAAGTCTTTCCTACCAAGCTTCTCAAGGAGTCTCATTTTGTATTATTCCCATCAGTTGTTCTTCCTTTACTTTCTCTACCTGTCAGTTATTTCTATGAGAAGTTATTTCTATTATTTACTCATTGTGCTTTCACTACAGTATAATGTAAGCTTCATGAGAGCATGGAGCTAATATTTTCCAAACGGCCTCATCTATCTTGCTGATGGGTATATACCTGGAGCCCAGAATAGCGCTAGCACTTAGCAATTCCTCAGTAAACATTTGTTGAAAGAATGAATAACCCACCCTCTGTTAGAAGCTACGCCCAGAGCCTCTGTGAAAGAACTAGACTCGTATCTCATATGTCATCCTCTCTTTCCTTAGGAGAGGTTCTCATTAAATAAAATGCTGTCAGAATCATCTGATCTTTAAATATTTAAACAATTTATTATATATTTAGATAAGTAAACTATTCTCTGTTTGCAATGGACTAAAGGTTTGTATGCTCTCAAAATTCATATGGGGAAATCATAACCCCAAATATTAAGGTATTAGAAAGCAAGGTCTTTGGGAATTTATTAGGTCACTAGTGTGGAGTCCTCAAAAACAAGATTAGTGTACTTATAAAAGGGACACAAAGAACTCTTTTGCCTGCTTTTACCATCTAAAGATACAAGAAGTGAGTAGTTTAAAACTTGAAGGAGATTTCTCTTGTGTGTAAGTCACCCAGTCTATGGTACTTTCTTATAGCACCCCAACGTAAGACATTATTTTATTATCTGTTTGCCTAACGTACATCGTGTAACTCATGTATATTTAGTGGATATATGAAAGGTGCCAAATATCCTTTCACTTTGAACAGTTATCTGTGACACAGAAGCCCCTGAAAAGTTGTAGTTATCCCCTGCTGCTTGTAGCTATATCTGAACTTATAATGGTTGGATCTAAAAATTATTGAAATAGTTACTTTTAAGGATATGACCTTATTCACAAATAACTAGCAAAGCATTCGTGATGAATCCAAGTGAATCAAGAAGAAGGAATTCCACCACTTTCTGTTTCACAAAATCAGATTCCCAGAATCTTTATTCAGGTGTAAAATGTATGAAGGTGGGTACTATTGGGAGGGTGAGTTCAAACCACTACCACAACAAAACAGTGTACCTTTGCATTTATATATTTTCTTGTGGTTTAAATACTCCAGTTCACTGGGATTTTCTTATATAAAAATCGATAGGATATGGGCTAATGACATCTGTGGTCCATTCCAGTTTCTTAAAAAGATGGAACAATCTAGAATACATAGCATTATCAAATTGGGAACTATATACACAATTATATGTACTCAAACACATATGCACTCAAGTATGCAATACCTCCTCATTGTCTTCCACAGAATTTGTTTTATGCCTTATTTCCTGTTGTCCCTATTTTTTTGTATGTATGTGCATGCTTATCAATCTGCTTGTGAATGTAGGCATGTGTATTTTAGTTTTGATTTTGTGCTTACTAGGTGGTAAAAAAAATAATTCTGGTAGTCTGAAATCAGACTTAGGTACCCAATTCACTGTACTTCATTTCTAGCATTCAAGATATTCTGCCTGCCTTTGGTATTTAGTAGACTCAGAATAAGGAAAAGAGAAAAATTGAGTGATTATACCATCTTGAAGCTACAGGTTATATTGGGCAAACTATCTTTAATTAGCAATACGTTAAGAGCTCAGTATAAATCAGTTTTTAGCTGATTTATTTCAGTATATCTGCCTCTGAAGAAAATTACATGTTAGCCTCATTTTAAGTAGCTTGCATACAGTTTTAATTAAAAATCTCAGTGTTTCTTGATTGATTGTTAAATACATTCATTCGCTAAAATAAACATATGAAACACTGTTTAAGCATAGGATTCTTTTATGATTAATATATGGTTCTTAATCTCAAGAAACTTTGGGGGTGGGTCAGGGAGAAAATGTAACAAATTTGTAAAATAATGTGTGGTTGAAAATTTGATGGGGCAATAGTGTATTTTATGGTAAGAAAAATAAATTATTTTATGAAAATATAAGAATCTAAATTGTCTTTATTACTGTTATTGGAGACTAACACTCATAACTCACTGATAATGTAGAATTATTTTATTCAAAGAACTGAAAATCTTGGGTTTTTTTTCATTCTTTTCCTTCTATTGAAGCTGAGCGTGGTGGCACATGCCTGTAATCCCAGCACTCAGGAGGTTGAGGCAGGAGGATCGTTGTGAGTTCGAGACCAGCCTGAGCTACAAAGTGAGCTCAAGGCCAGCCAGAACTACATAGTGAGACCCTGTCTCAAAAAGACACGCACACACACAAAAAAGACTCTCACTCTGTTGATCCACACATGTAATTTATATTTGTCCTGATTTAATTTTCCTACTTAGTTTTTTTTTAATTAAATCTTATTTGTCTAGAATTTAAGCAGTAGTCCACAGTATACAGTCTGCAGGGCCATAGGAGTCCTGCAGAGATATACAGTGACCCAGTGATACTGTAACATAATACTGAGACTTTATTTGCATTTTCCTGTGTTGCCAATGCCCTGATGGTACAAAAGCAAAGGGGAGTGAAACTTCTGACCCTTTGGCACCGATTGAGGCACTGGTACCAACTTGTGCTAAAAATTTTCATACTCTTTATCTCCACAAAATGGCAAAAAGAGAGAGCGAACCAGTTCCACTTGGGAATATCATCAAATATGCAATAAAATGATTAATTTTATTAAATTTTGAATACATGTCTTTTTATAGACTGTGTGATGAGAATTATGCTGCATACCAAAGAATAATTGCTGTTTCAAGGTAGAGCACTGGTGGGATTGTGTGAATTGTGAATTGAATGAACTGCTTTGTTGAGGGAGAATCATTTTTACTCAAAAGAATGACTGATAGACAAACTATGGTGTGCATATCTAGCAAGCATTTTCTTATACATAAACAAAATGAGCCTGTCACTATCAAGAAAAATCAACTGACAGTATTTGTTGCCAACAATATAGTTTGAACTTTCATGCAAAAATTAGCATTTTGGAAACTTGTATTTATCATTGTGAGCTTCTTAATAACTTCCGAGTACTTAAAGACTTTTATAAAGAGACAGGTGCTCATACTATCGAAATTGAGTTTTGAAAAGTATTATGTAATGAGATATACCAGTTTTGCAAAGATTTTCTGAAAGTCACTGAACTAATATTTTCCAAATAACTAATGTATGACATTGCAAAATCATACCTGGATGAAAGACCCATTCCAAGAACAAAACAGGCCAGGATAAAAATAACTAATGTATGGCATTGCAAAATCATACCTGGATGAAAGACCCATTCCAAGAGTAAAACCAGCCAGGATAAAAAAAAAAAAAAACTTTCCTCGGTTTGGGTTCCCACCTAACTTTCCTTGGCTTGCAGGTTCAACTAACTTTAATCAACTATCATTTATAAAGTTTTAGTGTAATAGCAGAAAGAATATGTACAACTACCAGAAAAGACTGTTAAAATGTACTTTTTCTTCCCCTTTATATATCTGTGTGAGATTGAAATTTCTTCATGTACTTCAAAAAAAAAAAAAAACCCTCCTTCCTTCTTCCATTGTCCGTGGACAGTGTGGCTGGTGAGAGGAGTCTGAGTTTGTGCCCCTCCCTTCCTCCATTGCCCTGAGACTGATCGGCTAGTGAGACTACATTCAGCTCCTCCCTTCCTGACATGGGACACCTCAGCTGGTGAAAAGAGTGTGAGTTAGGCTCTTCCCCTCCTCCACTGACTGAGACTGAGCAGTGGGTGAGAGAAGTCTGAGATCTGCCCCCGCCTCCCTGTACTGGTGGGAGTCAGGGCCTGGAGACCAAGGAACACCAGTGACACAATAGGACCCTGGCGAAGGAGCACATGATGGACAGGGGGAACTGGAGGTGTGGAAATTCCCATGCCATATTAGTAATATGAAGCAACAAGTGATCTGTAACCTTTCTTTTTGTTTTATTCTACTTGTCCTCTTCCTCTCTGTCATCAACTGTCTCTACTTTATGACACTTTCACGTGAGTAAACGCTGTCTCCTCACATTCTGGTTCACTTCAAAACTACTAGGCCTTCTCTTCCAATCCTTCCCATCTGTGTGCTGCATTTACACATAACCTGGATGGTCATCTTGTGCCCTGCAATCTTGTTCCTATGATGTTTCACCTTATTCACCTCTCCATCCTATCCTTATCCTCCTAAACACTCCCAAAAGGGCAAAATCATTCCACTAAGTGGAAAATCATTGCATACAAGTTCATGGTATAAGTCAGATTACATTATATTGCTTTAGACCTTCCTCTTATGGTTATAGATACCAGGCTAATAGTTAGTGCAGTTTGTCAGCAGCCAGGCTGCACTTGAGTCTCTTGTTACTGCCAACGAAATTACTTTAACCAGGATGTTACACATGCTATAGCCAGTTTTTGCCCCCTGTATGACAACACTGTGATTCTAAGGAGTCATAATCATCACCATAGTCCAGTACTGAAGGAATGGACCCTAAGTCAAATTGATAGAACTCCCCACACTTAATACATTGGAAATGTAGGTTCTTGGGATAGACATAAAGACCAAGAATCACTGACATATAGAAGATATTTGGCAGAACAGACACCTCCTAAGAAAGCCTCAATACCAGTGATAAAACTATCTAACATAAGAAATCTACAAGCATCAATACAGAAAACAAAATAAAACAAAAAATGACAAGACAAAGGAGTAAAATGCAATCCCAAATGTCCAACCCACCCAAGACAATCCAGAGCACAAAGAGACAGAGGAAATCAGAAGCCAACAAATGGAACTCTCTGAAATGGTAGCAGCAAAAGTTAAAAAAAAAAACTGAAGTCATAGAAAAAATCATCTCTAAGGTGCAAAAAGAAATGACCATCAAAATAAAGGATATTAAAGAAGACACAGATAAACAAATAGAGGCGCTCAGGAAACTTATGAAAACAATGAATGTCAAACTGAAACTGCAATCTAGTCCCAGACAAGAACTGAAATCAATGAAATAGATCCAAACAGAAATGTAGGAGATTAGAAAATCTATTGAAAGTATACCCAGAAAACTGAATGATATCAAGGACAGAATGTCAGATCTAGAAGACAGGAACATGACTAGCAACCAGGAAAAGAAAGATATCTTAAAAATCAGAATAAACCAAGAAAAAGCAATCCAACAGCTACAGTATGAAGCAAAGAAAAACAACACAACACTGACAGGAATCAGTGAGAAAGGTAGAAAGTACAAAAGCCATTAAAATCTCTTCACAGAAATAATGGCAGAAAACTTCCGCAAAATAGAGAATTTTACATAGAAATAAATGAAACATATAGAACTCCAAATAGCCATAACCAAAATAAATCTACACCAAGCATATAATCATCAAGATTCCAGAAATTCAGCAAAGAACAAAATATTAAAAACAGCTAAAGAAAAAAAACATATTGCCCATAAAGGAAAGTCCAACACAATCACAGCAGACTTCTTAACACAAACCTTCAAATCAAGGAGAGCTTAGAGTAAGGTATTTGAAGCCCTAAAGAAAACAATTTTCAACTCTGATTGATGTACGCTGCAAAACTATCTTTCAAAATTGATGGATAAATAAGATACTTCCATGACAAAGAACAGTTGAAGAAATTTATGACCACCAAACCAGCTCTACAGAATGCTCTGAAGAACATATTAGAAAGAGATAATGAAGATCACGAACACATGAACACAATATAAAGAAGTTGCCAAGAAGGGTAAGCAGTTAAACAGAGGAGAAAGACAGGAAATTAACAATATGAAAAAGAAAAGCCAATACACATCAGTTATAACCATCAATATAAATGGTCTCGACTCACCAATCAAAAGACACAGACTGGCAGGATGGATCAAGAAACAGTATCTAACAATATGCTGCTTTCAAGAAACATATTTAGGGGCTGGGGATGTAGCTCAGTGGAATAAGCGCTTGCCTAGCAAGCGCAGGGTCC
>PVLD010019436.1:0-36419 GCA_004027595.1 Dinomys branickii
ACTGGATTAAAAAATTGTGGCATTTTTATATAATGGAATATTATTCAGCTATAAAGAAAGACAGTTTTGGGGACTTTGTAGGCAAGTGGACAAAACTGGAGTCCATACTCATAAGTGAAATAAATCAGCAATACATGTGCAGGCAACGTATTGTATCACTGGTGTAAGAACCCGAGGGTGGGAATATAAACTAAGAGACCTGAAGGAAATCTGTTCAAAAACAAAGAACAGATGGGACGAAGGAAAGGAGAAAAGAAAAAGACAAAAATGTATGTATGTATATATGAATATACATATGTGCAGGAGGGCTAACATGGTTCTACTATTGTATTATATCACTTAATGCTAAGCAATAATCGATGACTGGTTGTTTGGTCAATCTTGTATGTCTGTATGTGTTATCCTGAACACACACTTCGAAGAAATCAATATGTAAAGCAGCAACTATTGGTGTTTTTGTTGTTGTTGTTGTTGTTGCTGCTGTTGTTGTTTGCCTGTTTTGTTTTTTGTCTTTGGATTTTTGGTTTTTGTGTTTTTTCTGTTGTTGAGGGGATTAATTGTCTGACTAAATTTGCATGTCTGTATATGGGTTCATATATTTACACCTCGAAGATATCAATGGATAAAGCAATAACCACTGTTGAGACCGTATCACCTTGTCTATGGATTAGTTGTGATTGTACTATTTTTTATGCTAATTGGTGTCTGTTTGTCAATATGTTTTTGTACTTTTATTTTTTTAAAATTAAAAAAAAAAAAAACACCGCTCTCTGCTCTTGTTCTCTCTATTGCCTGCACACACTGGCTTGCCTCAAGCCAGCTCCTTACATAGCCACGAGCTACTCAAGGAAATCCTGGGCTGTACACGTGGGCCTGTTGATCTCTGATGGAAAAAGAAATGCTGGGTTTAGAAAGTCTTTCGTGTCTCTCTGTCTCTGCGTCTTTGTCTCTCTCTCTCCCTGTCTCAGTATCTCTCCTCCCCTCCCCTCCCCTCCCCTCTCCTCTCTTCTGCTCTCCTCTGCACTTTTATCTCTTCTCTACAAAAGCTGCTCCTCTCTAGCAAATATTCTTTCATAATTTTGAGGTTAAAAGAAATTCAGATCCCCACCCATAAACCAGTCATTGGCTAATATAAGACAGCTGTATTTGTGTCAGACAAATCAGCGTGTGTGTAAGACTCTCATGGTGGTGGAAGAATAGATATTTGCACAAAGCCATAGGTCTTCTCCCAAAGCTAAAAGAATGGCCGTCTTTAGGGTACAGATCTTGGCTGCCATAAGATGGACTATTAAGGACAAGTGGAGTGTGAACTCAATCCTTAAGTGAAATGAATTATCTAATAAATTACAGTAATCAATGAACTGGAACTCCAATAATTCTGTCATAAAATTCAATAATACAAGTCAAAAAGTCTTACAAAAACAGGAATGCAATATCTTTATTTTTGGTTGGCAATTTAAAAATGAAAGACCAAAGGATACTATAGGCCACATAACTTCAGATTAAAGATCTGAAGAAAGTCAGACACAAAAGAATACATTATATAAGATTATATTCATGTAAAATCCTGAAACAGGAAAAACTACTGGGTAGAGAAGGAAGTTAGATTTGAGTTAACCTTGTGTTAATGATACATAGTGAGGAGGATAAACTAGCTATGCTTCTCTGTTCTAGTGATGTGTTACTGTAACTCTTTGCTCCAATAATGAAAACATGGGGATATTCTTTCTATGAGAAATTGTTGATCTGGGTACATTTCAGTGTTGTTTTTACATCAGTTTAAATTGTAAGCCTTTAATCTATTTGAAGTATTTAAATTTTATTTAAATGAAATATCTATTTATTAAGTGGATGTCCCCATATCTATGCCACATACAAAAAGAAATTACCAAAGTTAAAATGCACAAATTCTTCCCAAGGATTTAACATAACCATTTTATCATTCTGCTCTTGCTTTCCAAGGGCTTTAGGACTAATTTAAAATGTCGACATCTGTGCATGATAATATATCTTTCAATTATAGGATTTATTTTGTAAAATATTTTCTATTTCATAGATTTATTTAGGGTGTTTCAATATTGAAATTTTATTCAAACTGCATTTACTGGTAGTAAGTTAAAGTTAGTGTCCTCTTCCTCAGAGAATAAGGATATTTTTATAAAAATATAAATGCATTTGAATAAAAATTTTAAAACTTCATAAAATATCATCACTCATATTTTGACTAATGTTCCATGTTTATTTTTGTCAGTATATAATGACTATTATAATTGATATCTTAATTAATTTTCATTCGATATATAATAATAACTGTGAAAGTAGTAACAACAGAGTTAACAATGCAGGTGCCAAGCCAAACAATGTATGTGTTTTAGGAACTGTTATTATACGAGATCAATTATCCTCATATAACTTTTATGATGTAGACATTATATGCTCTGTTTGTTTTGCAAATGAGCAACCTTATTCACAAAAAGGTTATATAATTCATCTAAGTTCACAGGTATTAAGAGGCTAAAATCCACGCAGACAATTTAACTTTGCAGCCTATTGCCACTGTCAATTACTGTATGATATAATAGCAAATGGGCAGAAAGGGAGATCCACACCTAATGAGTAGCTGATAGGAAAGTAGGCAGGTAGACAGAACTAGACAGATAGATATTGTACATACACAAATGATATAAAAGTTATATTCAACACATCTTATAATTAACATAAATGTTAAATGTTCTAAGATTTTAATAAAGCTAAACATTAATGATTGCAAATATTAGTAAATTAGAGAGTTAAAAAATACATTTTTTGAAATGTTCTAGTTTGATCTGTTATTTCATTACAGTATTGTACGTGATTTGATAGCACTGCCTATGGAATTGTTCTTTTCCTTGAGATTGGTCCATAATGCATGTGTATGTATGCGAATGTATGCACATTGTCCAGTGAATTTTATAAATTTTTTAACAGCATATAACATTTCACCATTTCTTTTTTTAATTATGATAATCCAATAGCATTAAATATATTACATAACTTTCTATGTTTAATTGTATGTTTTCTAATCACTATTTGTCAGGTCCCATATTAATGATGCACATCACTTTTTTATTTTCTCTCTCTCTTGTGCATGTGCGCATGTGCGCGCGCGCGCACACACACACACACACACACACACACACACTCACTCACACACACACACTCAGAGTCCTTTAATAGGACCGTTATACTATTCAGAAGAATTTAGTGAAATAAATTGCCCAAGTTCATGATGAAAATAGTGACAGAACTATGGTTAAAAAGCTATCATTTTTATTGTGGTTTGTTTTTCATTTTAAAATAGAAAAAGTTTAAATATTTATCCATGAATGTCAAAACTTAAGCTTGTGTGCAATAGCCTTTGCCTTGTTCTGTTTCAGCTTTCCACTTTAAAATATTTTAAAAGTGTGTGTGTGTGTGTGTGTGTGTGTGTGTGTGTGTGTAATATATTCTTCCTTTGCAGTGAAAAATTCCAAAATTACAGAATTTTAGTATTTTCCATGGCTATTTTTCCTTTCATTATATTTTTAATTAATGTAATAATTTTACATGGTGATCATACAATGCACATGTAACATCCAAACTGGGGTATTCACATTTGTTTCTCCTGGAACATTTGTCCAATTTTCATTTTACTTGATGATAGATGTTTTGGAATATTCACGATCTTGCCAGTTATAAACCGTGCTACAGTGAACGTGAAGTCTAGGTATCTCTTTTATACAGCAATTTTATTCATTTGTATAATATCTGTAGTGGGCTAACTGCATGGTATGGTAGTTCTATTTTCACTTTTTAGAAGACCCTCCATAATGGTAACTACTATGGTTATATAAATTTAGATGTCCACTAATACTGTATAAGTGTTCACTTTTCTCTACAACCTCACCTGCAAATTCTACCTTTTATTCTTTTTGTTTAAAACTATTCTAATGAATGAAATAATATTTCAGTGATTGTTTTCATTTGAATTGCCCTCAGAATTGACATTTCTTCATACATATGTTGGCCATTTATGTATCTTCTTATGAGAAATGTCTATTCATATTTAATATTCTAAGAAATTGAGAAAAGGAATGAGATTCTACAAAAGAGAGAGGAAATCCTTGAGCTGAAAAATACACTAAGTCACACTCAAATGTGATAGAAGGTATCACATTCAAAATCAATCAACTAAAAAAGAAAATCAATGAGCTCAGATACAGTTCATTTGAAAAGATAGAGAAGAGTTAGAAGATAAAAGGGAATGTTGAAAGCAGATAAAATACTGGGGCCACATCAAAAACACAAACACTGAGTTTCCAGGGATTCAAGGGGAGCTTTAGAATGCTAAAGAGGCAGAGAGCTTGTTTGAAGAATGCCTGTGGAAAAGCATCTCAACCCTGGAGAACGCCGGAAGTGTCCAGATATACAGGAAGGCTAAAGACCACCACTTTAATTTAACTCAATAAAGTCTTCCTCAAGACATATTACAATTAAGGTCTCAAGGGTGAAAGATGAAGAAAAGATTCTCAAAGCATCGAAATAAAGCCTTATAAATGTGACCCAGTTCACCTGATTGCAAATTTCCCAGAAGAAAATTCCATGATATTTTAGGGTACTGAAAGAAAGGAAAAAGCTACCAATAAAAGACATGGTAACCAAATTCAAAATAATTATTGAAAGAAACTCAGTGACAGAATATGATAATATAAACATTTGTTTGTTTAGTGAGTACCATGATTATAACAGGCTTGCTTTGTTCTTTTCCGTGACTCTGAAGTTTATCTATCACCTTCTTCACAGAGAATTTGTAACTGTATGTGATATAGCCTGATTCCATTCTTTTTCTGGTCCCCTTCTCTTCAATTCAGCCCTTCTTCTTCCCCTTATTTATACAGTTTTGTTTCCATTTTATCCTTTTTTCTCATTATTTTTCTCTTTGTAAATGTTTTTACTTAAAGAGAACAAAAAAGCAATAACAAAATAACAACAATATAGACAAAAGCAAAAACAATAAAAGTGATACAGGTTTTCAAAACAAAGTGGTAGGAATTAACAGTGGTTGTTGTGTTACATACTGTTATCTTCCACAAAGTTGCTCAGATTAACAGATGTAAGCATGCAAGATTGATCAAACCATTAAAGAGAATAAAATAATAAAAATACTAGAAATGATACAGAGCGCCACTAGACGAGGTGGCAGGGATTCTCCAGTGGTTGTTATATGTTATTGTCTTCCAATTAGTTGTTCAGATCGTGAGATGTAAGCATGCAAAAATCTTTCTTTTGCCTTCCTTCCTTTCCCCCTTTGCCTCCCTACTGTCCCCTTGCTTTTTGCAAAATTTCTTCTATTTCACAGTATCAATTATATATTTTGCTTCTCATTTACACTTTCCATTTCTCACTCAAACAATGCGATATTTACATGTGTGTCCAATATGTTTCATTTGAGTACAGTCACAATGCCCGTATTTGAGATGAGCTATAAATAGCTCATTTATCCTTCTTTATGACTAAGTATTACTCCATTGTCTAAGAAAATAACATCAGTTTTATCAGTCATTGGTTGGTGGGTGTCTGGTTTGTTTCCAATACTTATCTATTCATACTCTTCTGCTATAAACATGGGTGCACATATATCACTGTGGTATGATGGGCTCCATAAACCCAAACAAAGTGAACCCACCAGGCAAACAATTAAACAGGGTAGAAGAAAGGAGGCAGCAAGTGTAAGTCAATACATATCAGTTACAGCATCAGTGTTAATTGTCTCAATTCAACAGTCAAACAAACAGGCTTGCAGAACGGATTAAGAAACCTGACCCAACAATTCACCACATTGAAAAAAAACATTTAACTCAAAAAAAATCATAGACTGAAAATCAAAGGGTGGAATATATACTTGATGTGACAGGAACTTCAAAAAAGTTAGGAGTAGTTATTTCATTGCAAATGTGAGCTTAGAGCCAAGTCTCAGCATGAGAGACAAAGAAGGTGACTACATACTCGTTAAGGAAAAACTGCAAAATGAAGAGATAACAGTTATAAACATATATTCATCAAAAACAAGGGCACACAACTACATTAAACAAATACTTGACATGAAAAGTCAAATAAGCATTAACACAATTGTAATGGGGGACATTAATACTGTTACAAGTACATCAACCAGAGGCAAAACTCAACAAGGAAATATCAGAAGTAGACCAAACCTCTGAACAAATGGACTTACTATATGTCTACAGTGTTCCACCCAACTTCAGAATACACATTCTTCTCAACTGTGTATTGTAATGTTTTCCAAAACAAACCACATACTAGCCCAAGAACATGTTTAAATAAATGCAAAGGAATTGATATTATCCCATGCATACTGTTTGGCCACAGTGCAGTGAAACTGGAAATCAGTGGCAAAAGAAACCACAAGAACTCCATAAACACATGGAAGTTAAATAGCACCCTCCTGAACAACCACTGGGTCACAGATGAAATTAGAGAAGATATTAAATATTATGTACAGTTAAATGATAATGCCAGTGAAACACACTAGGACTTATTGAACTCAAGGAAAGCAGCCTCAAGAGAGAAACTTATAGAAGTAAATTCTCACATCAGGAAAACAGAATAAGCTCAAACTAAGAAACTTAATGTTGAACCCCAAACTTCTCGAAAAATAAAATAAGTCCAAAGCTCCTACATACAAGGGAGGAAATTATAAAGAGCAGAGCAGAAATCAATGCAATGGAGACTAAGAGAACAATGAAAAGGACCAGTGAATGGAAGAGCCACCCTTTAAAAGAGTAAATGAAATTGATGGACACTCAGCCAACCGCGGTGGACTGAAAACTGGAGGTCGGTTTGTGACCACGGCTAAACCGAATCAGCTGGGCGCTGGGTGCAGGAGGCCCGCCTGGGGATTGTTGCCAGCAGTGCAGAGGCAGAATTGGAGAAGAGGCTATTGGGAGCTGAGAAGCTGTTGGGTACTGTTGGAAGCTGTAAGGAGCTGTTCATTCTCTTGAGGAGCTCATCATGCTGGCTTTCCTGATGAACTCGGCTGTGTTCCTCACCTGTGAAACTTGGGACCTTGTCACTGAAAGTGGCTTTGATTCAGTTTGGGGAGCACTGGTTCTCACTTCGGAGCATCGCGTCCTGGTTCCAGAGGGGAAGATGGTGCACTTTTCAGTCTCCTGGAGAAGATTGTGATGTTGGCCTTCCTGCTGGTTACTTGGCTTTCGTCATCATCAGAGGAGCTCGGGACTTCGCTGTTGCTGAGGACGGCGGCTGTACCTTTCAGAGGAGCTCTGGTTCTTACTTTGAGATTTGCTTCTTGGCTCCAGTGTAAAACCCTCAGCCTGCTCGCACAGATACTTTATCCCGTTAGCACAGATTTTCTAGCTTCCACCACTGACCTTTGGGCCTTCCCAGCACAGGTCCATGAAACGGGGCTGCATGAGACATTGCCATGTGCTCTAGGCCTCCGGTTGGACTTGTACAAGGCATTGTTATGAGCTCTAGGTCTTCAGCTGGACTCATGCAGGACATTTTCATGGGAACCAGGCCCTCTGCTGGATTCTTTGGTTTTTAGCATGTAGACAGATTTCCTGCACTCTCTTGTATATCATTCTGTAGGTGACTATTAGAAATAATCCTATAAAATATGTGTCCTGTATTATATTGTTGCCCTTGCAAAAACCCCAGACCACGGCACCAATCATATGAAAAAAGGCAAGAAAAGACTGAGATTCACGAGATTATGATGGAAAAGGGTGAAATAACGATGGATCCTGTAGAAACCCAGATCACTGATACCGACTTTGAGACTCTTTAATAAGAAAGGTGACCCAGCTGTTGCCTTGCCAGGCTGAGTTATCCGGAGCAGATTGCCTAGTCCCAGGGGCCTTGCAGTCCAGTTGGCTTAAGAATGCTAGTGCCGAGGGTACACAGATGCAGCTACCTGTCTAAACTGTGGGGCAGCAGAAGACAGATTGGAGACATCTGAGGTTCGGCAGTGTTACCCAGCTTATCCCCAGAGCCGGGTCAGCCAGGCTGCTGATGTATCCACTCTGCTGCTATGCAGCACCCTAAGCAAAGGCAATTTCAGACCATGTTGTGGGTCATGACCCTTGGTGAAGAGTAAACACATAGGCAGTGTTTTTCTCTAGGGCACTACATTGGTGTGGAGGCCTCGGCAGATCCCCAACTGATCTGAGGGCCTGTGAAAGATGTTAGGTTCCTTTACCAGTAAATATTGAGCTGTGTATGGCCTTCGTGGGGATTGCTAGGGGCCTTTTTTCTACACTTCTCCAGCATACCATTTCCACGCAGTTCAGAGTTCACCTCCACCGGAGCAGCAGGACGATGGATGTTGTGTGCTGAGTTCCCTTCTATAAGGTCACTGTGAGTCTCTGTGTTCACAATGTCTGTGCTACACCCCCAGCACATTCTAGCAGTAAGTCTCAAACACCCCAGTGCCACAACTGTGGTGCCTTTATGTTTTATTTATGCCCATGCTTTTCGGGGGAGGTAGGGTGCACCAAACACCTCCAGTCAGACATCATATGATGTTCAATATTTTAAAATTATATTTTCTATTTACTTTTGAGGTAAATTTTCTAATTTTCAATATTCATAATATTATATATTCTATGACATAGTATTTACAATTAATTTTTAGCTTTGTTAATGTACTACTTGCAAGTTTCAAAGTTGAATTCACCTTTTATATAAGCTATTTTAAAAAGCACAGTTCTCAACATTTTGCTAAAGCAGCTTTCTTGATATTTATTCTTGTACTTTTCTATTTCCAACACTGATAAGTATGGCCTCAGTTCGGGAAGAATGAACTCATTCCAAGAATTTGTAATTTCTCACCTTTTCTCTTTGTCTTGACCCATGACTATGAGCAGAGTTCACTGAAAGGACTTATGGAAATGCAGCCCCTGGTAGGCTATTTGCTACTTGAGAGGTTAGAATGCACTGCTTTTTCAGTTTTAGGTTAACCTGATATCTGAGGTCATGTCTTAACTGTCCTTTTGCCTCATTTCAGAGGACACAGTAGATTTCTTGATGAAATTCTTTACTGTCCTATTAGCCAAGAAATTTTACATGAGGCTTCCTTTTGTCATGCTGGGATGTAATTCCTTTTTGACCTGAAACTGATACAGGAAAATAAAAACTCCCAACCTGATGATATCTGAGATGAGTTCGTGTTCTCTAAAACCAAAGAATAAATTTTAGGAACAACAGAGGTTAAATGCAGAATGTATTTATTGAGGAAAAGAAAGCTTCTGTCCAAGGGTGGGACAGAAGAGGGGCTCGAGTGGGTTACCCCCAGACTCTGTCTTTTCTAGAGACTTTTATAGAGAAAAACCACGAGGTGAGGGGGGTCCAAGGTAGGGGAAATGGACAAAACTATGGTCAGCCAATAAGACTACAGAACAGGGGCTTTTCTTGTAGCGGGGTAGGGCTAGCGACTCTTCCTGGCTTTTCCAAGGTGGTTGTTACTTACTTAGAATATCAGTCCCTGATGTTTACACCTAGGGAGGTATGGGGTGCATTTGTTTGACCCTTTGGTCTTGAGGTCTGGCTCACAGGTATCTTGTCTTTCATGCTGTCTCCTTTGAGGGCCTGGCCCTGTCTGACTGCCTGTAATAAAAAACATTATTTTTCTCTTCTGATGACCCAAATGTCTGGTAATTCTGATTTGGGAAATGTTTCCACCAACACCAGCTCATGTGTGCCTTCCTATGGCTCCGAGGGCCAGTGCGGTTTCTTTGATGCGGCCTGTTCTGTATATAGACGGTGTAGACCAGTGGGGGAGGCAGAAATGGCTTGCATACATTTTGCTGGTTTTCCCGCATCCTATTTACTCACCATGCCTGAGTTTTTCTGTAGTTTCTTTCTGGTTTTCCCAGCACTGTATCAGAGTAAAAGTATTTACTCAGTGACTTGTGGGAGATTCGCTCACCTGAGTAACACCACAGCCTCTACCCTTGAGACATGTAAGTCATTTAGGGTTTCGGTGACTACCATTACTGGGCTTGAAATTTACAAATTATGTCTCCTTTTTTAGTCAAGCTTTGTTGGACAAACAATATTTAAGCTTGTTATTAAAAATTATTTAATTATGTGATAATTCTTGCATATTTTAAGTTAGTAGAAAATATGTTTCAACTCCATTGGTTTATTCTTTATAAAGGAAGATTGTTTTGGTTTTATCTAATTTTTATTATTCTGATTCTAAAAATTTCTTTGGTTCATACATTACACTTAAAAATTACTTTTTAGAAAAGAACCAGGAATAATCACTCTTTGTTAACCAAATTAAAGTTTACATACAGTGAAATGTATACTTCTGAACCGTGCAATAGAAGCATTTCAATCTATCTATCTATCTATCTATCTATCTATCTATAATCTATATCTATCTATTCACAGCTTGTGATTGTAATAAGTCCATGAGTCTTTCGGTGTCTATGGAAGGTTCATAATCATCCCTTCCAGTTCATAATACCCACCTTAAGTCACCAATATCCTAAACTTAATAAAAAAATTATTTTTTTTATTAAGCAAATATGAGAGTATGGTACATAGGCATTGGCTTCTTTCAGTGAAGGTGTTTTTAAATTTGTGTTCTATATAACAATCTTTGTTTTTATTGTGAGTAGAAGTACATAAGTGCATCAAAACCAGTTGGTTTCTCTATAGAATTGGCTAGTGTCAGTATGTCTTACATTATACTAGTTTTTCCTAGCTCGCTGACCTTGTGCTTTTTCTGTCTCCTTGCTTTTCCTTCTCCATAGTGACTTCCTCTTTATCATCTATTTTATACTCTTTCTTCATATTTTATGATTATTTCTTACAGCTATGGCCAAAAAATTACTGTCTATATTTGCTTCTATCCTCATATTCCTATTTTCCGATACTACTGATAAATGTCTTTAATTACCTCATACCTAATACTTTTGAAACTGAACACATCACACTACCTCCAAGTTTATTCATTCTCTGCCTTTAGTGTTTCCCAGTAGCATCGGTAACACACTGCTTACCTGGGCTAAGACCACAGGGCTCTGCTTTTCTCTGCAGGCATCCAGCTAGCGGTTCTCCTCAAGTCTGGCACTTTGATCCTTGTCATATCTGGAGTCTATTTGCCAAGTTCTCGCTTCCTGATTTGCCAGACTACTACCGTGACCTTCTAACTGGTCTCAGGTCTTACAAATTCTGCTCTTTTCATTCTTCTAAAACTCTGCTATGAGTTTAACCTTCTGAGTACATTTGTTAAATCTTATGATTATCCTCCTCAAACAAGTCTGGTTATCTTTTCATGTCAGAAATCAATCCTATGTCCTAAAGCTGTTATTCAAGAGAATGTATATTCTAGACCTTTACAATAATTTCTACTCATTTTCCTTATGTTGTTGTCCAGTGTCAAAACTAAATAACTTACTTTCCTTTGTATGTCATATGTTGAATTCTGCATACCTTATTGTGCTAATTTTAATTCCCTAATCTGAACCTTCCCCCTTTATATCATTTATCCATAAACTAGTGGTTAATAATAAACTCTAAAGTGAATCTGTGCTGGTTTGGAATCTATCTTGATTTACAATCTGTCTCTACTATTTAACCACTGTATGAATTATTTAATGTATTGTCGTAAAAGGAGGATAATATTATCTATATATCTGTATTTTATTAGTATTCAATACAGTGTCAGCTAACAGGAGCAGAGAAGAGAACATTGCACATAGCACACACTAAGAATCTGTGGTTGCTGCTATTGTTCATGCCTTTGCCCAGCTCAAAGGGCTTCTATTCAAAAGACTTTATTTTTATCATATTGTGTGTTTTCTATTAAATTATACAATTTTAAGTGAAATACAAGTGTAATTATTATTACCTCAAAATACATTTAGGTCATTTGTTCATGGTTTAAGTTATAATAAACATTTGTTATATAAATTGCTTAGTCTCTACTGATTCATTTTTATTTGAAAAGTCATTTTAGCTACTTTAAAGTGACAAATTGTCTTATCCATCTTTGGTTTGATTACCGCCACTAAACTATTTCTATGACTAAGAATTAAAAATAAATATTTTGAGGGAAAATATATTCTGAGTCTGGGTAAATAATATACTTCCTTAAATTCTTATTAGCCAAGGTCACCTCACATCATCATGTGTCTTTAATCTCATGAAATATTTTTATGATTTCATCTCTATGACCTCTACTTTTGCTGTGTTACTGTACTTTTGTCATGCTGTTATCATTTCTCTACAGAGCCTTGGTGTAATGGTGAGAACTTTGGAGTGTTTGTAGATGTTTCACTGCAGTTAAAATAATCAAATTTTTAATTATTCTTGATGTATTTCTTATTTTTGTTATAATAAATAGTCAAATTTGTTGAGAACAGAAATACATCTTTATTTTACAGTGTGAAAAGTGACAAAACTTAGCAGAATACTGTGAAAACTTAAGAGCTCCATGCCCTAACTGGACGGGCTCTGCAGTGGCTGTGTGGCAGGACGGTTCTCACATGGTGGTGAGGGTGTTTGTGAGCACAGATGACACTCCTTGGAGCTCCTAGAAAGTATTAAAGTCTCATGCTGCAGGATTCTGAAGCTGTCTTTATATATCTCAAGCATACAAGTCAGAAATACTAGTGCTGTAATTGTTATCATGATCTCCTCAATATCTCTAAATTGCTAAGGACAGAGAAACGAGCATGATACAGGTTCCTGTCTTTGTGTCACTTGGTACTTGTATTATTTCATCACGGGTTTCTATCATGTGTTAAATTCAAGGAGTTGAAGTTGATGCCCACTATTTTCTTAATGACTGTAGGCTATACATAGAGTATACTTTTTATTATCCTATGATTACATGCTTTACATAATCATTTCTCCATTCTTAGGATAGAATTATATTGTTTCTTTTAAGATGCTAACTACTTATAGAAAATATGGCTTGATTTTTCAGGGTTCAAATGAATATTTCAGTACTTCTTCACTATGAAGTCATGGAAATGCAAGCAATTATTGTTGATAACTAAGTAATTTAAACATTTAATAAAAGGGTATATAAGAGAAAGTGAAAATGCTCTTTGAATATGGGCAACTTATTGTCCATTTTTGACATGTCAAAAATGCCTTTATATACCACAATTTCATAGACTTCTGTCAACTGAGAGCTCTGTCTGTTGTAAATGTAAGTTCAAATAACAGAAAAAGAAATTGCTAATGAATTTTCTGCAGTCTTATTCAAAACAAGATATTTTAGACACAAGAGCTCAGTTCATAACTATTTTAAATCTTAGAGGTTAAATTTGCAGTGATGAGACTCAACATAGAATATTAAAATAATATTAATGATAATAAAAGACATACATAGCACATTCATGCAAGTCATAAAGGCCTTGTAAGCAGAATGTACTTTGTGCTTGTACACAGCTTGACTGGCCTGTAGACTATCCTCCCACCCATCCTGCTCCAAATGTAGCACTCTGTTCCACTGAGTGAACTCGTCTAGAATCAGGTGAATCCATCCTCCAAAAGTGAAAAGGTGTCTTATATTAACAGCATTTCTCAACTATTTCTTTAGCTTAAGGAAACAAAATTGATTTGACAACATATATGACAGCATAACGAGGGGTTACTGATTTTTGTTTTTCACACATTTTTCCTAAAGCTTTCAAATTCAGATTTCATGTGAATCAGTCTCTATTTGTAAAACATACATTTTTGGTTTCAGTTGCTCGATCAAATGGTTCCAGGTCTTTGCTGAAGTCATCCGTGAATATAAGGGATGGCATTTTGCTAGCAGTGCACTCTATATCACAGTAAGCAGCGTGAGCATCTCTTTGTGGAATGACCCTGAAATGGGTACAGTTGGAAGCGATAAGACTCTATCAAGGAGACTGAACACTCTTTTATTAGGTGAAGCAAACCGTTTGCTTTGTCTACCTACTTTCTTGCTTCAATGATAATGGAGTTTTTTAGAAACTCAGATGGTCTCTCACATACCATATCTGATAAATTTCCATTTGTTACATCTCTACACAGACACACTGGATTTTCTCCTGCTAGCTTTTCTTCCCAAAGATGTTTGAAATTCAAATTTCTCACATTATACTTAGACTGTCTCCCCTGTGGAAGCTGCCAATGCTTTTTGGTGTTTTAGTTCAGTGTAAGAACTATTGATTTTTACAAATGCAGTTGAAACAGTAAAATGGGCTCTTCTATATTTGCTTTTGGGGGTGCCTTGCTTTGAGGTATGACTGTGGTCATGGTTTCCAGAACCCAATACCACTTTGAAGTTCACTGATTTCAACTACCAGCCACCAGTCACTCCCCTCCAATGACATAATTTTAAATTGCTGAAAACCAACTTCTTGGCTTAGTTTTTAATCTTATATGTGATTGTTTCTTCTCTCCTTTTTACACTCATTTGTAATATTCATCCTCCAGAAATTGTATGCGGTCTTTGTGTTCAGTGAATATAAATATCTCATCTTTTATGAAACATCCTTCATCTAAGAAGAGACCACATGGAAGCTGGTGTCACTGAAGAGTTAAAGTAACTTTCTCCAGTACCAAAAAGTTTGTGACCCTGTTTTGCCAAGATAAAATACTGCCCTCCATAGTAATGAAGTTTCACAATAGCGTCAAAGCTCAAGTCGATTTAACTAAGAAGACTAAAGTAAGCATGCTTGCTACTCTTTTTGACATGAAATCCTTACATACTAGTGTTTTACAGTTACAAAAGCCAAAGAGATGGAATCTGATAATCCTAACTCAGTATCATGCCCTACCACTCTCTCAGCTGTTATAACACTGACTATTACGTTATACAAGTGGCACAATTATATAGTATTATATTAAATCCTGATATGCATAGTTATTTATAACTCATACGTACGTTTGAACTATCACAAAAATTTTCTTAAGTAAAACATGTTGTCCAATGTCCATCAGGGAGTAGCTAGTACAATATTCATCAAAAAAATACATATTGAATAATTGTTAGGAACATATATGGTACTGTGTAAGGATATGCTGTCCAGTGGGGTGTAAACCAATCGTGTGGGACTATTAAATATTTTCTGTAAATTAAAATGGGATAAATTTAAAAATCTAATTCATCAGCATAGTGGCCACACACCATAACCTCAGTAGCTACATACATATAGTAGCTACTGGACAATGATGGTGAACTAGAAAGAATATCATATACAATAACTTCAAATCTCAGTGGCACTACTAATAGCTAGGTAACTTTGAGAAAAACAGTTTCTTTTATCTATTTAGTATCCATGTTAACCTGGAATTTTGAAAGTGAATTGATAAGTTTGCTAAACTTTAAGTGACCCTAAAATAACCCTGTATTCAAAAATCATAAGACAACTAAGCAATCTGAAGACAAAACATGCTGGGAAGATCCGAAGATGTAGCATCACAAGCTCAAATGAATTTCCTTCTCTCCCAGGATGAGTCTCACTCTGTCTGCGTGCTGTCTTCTATTTCAAACTAGTTCCTTCTGCTTGGAACTTTTTCCATCCATGCTTGTGTCAGAAATATTCGAAGAATCACTGTCATGCCTTCTATTCCTCAGCTGTGCTATGCAGTGTGGTTTAAGATCAGGTACAAGGACGGGATAAACGTGCCAGCTGAAATCATTTCAAAGTACAGCAATGCTTCACTATACTACACAAATGTAGTCAAACTCAGGTTGTTGGTGAGCAAGTAGATTGATCCTAGAGCCCAGCAGAAGATACAATCCCAGCCGTAGGATAGGTGTCTGGCAGGATGCTGTGAGGGGAACTGAAAAACAACTGAGGCACTATTTCCAGTGCATAGTTTAGCACAGACACTTCCTGGATAAATGATATGCTTGGCTATTTTCAGTTACTCCCTACTCATTAGAAAGATATATTAGGAAGCATGAATTCTTTAGCACACTCTTTTCCAGGAATGGTTTTGCCTAAGCCCAGGGTTTACCTAACCAGAGGTTTTTGTGGCCTACTTCTGAAAGTCTTTTCTTCTAGCAACAGCTTCAGTCTGCCAGTCAGACCACACCTGATTCAAGTGCCTTCTGGGAATTCTCAACATTGTAACAGCTTTGAATGTTCTTCAGATATTTGTTTCTCTAGGTGTTGGGTGTATCTTGCTTGAGGACAACATCTCACTGAGACATTCTGATTCCTGTAGTAACTATTGCTGTAACTCTTTCTCATGGTGAGCTGCACCAATTTTAAGATGTATTAGATCAATTTAGCCAATTCACAAGGTACATATATTTCACAACACAAAATATGCTGCGTGTGTGTGCTTCGTGACCCAGCTTAGTTGCCGTACGGCGTGCTTTAGCAAGTGAATGCAGTTCTGCTGTCCCGACAAGGAGAGCCTTAAAACTTTACTGCGATCTGATTTCTCACGTTCTCAGAATTTCCTTCTCTACACGCAATAATTTCTACACAAGCTGCGTGGCACAATGGAGAATGTCTCATAGTATATTTTAAGTCTGTTTGTATGCATGTTCCTGTCTCTATTTTGGTTGCTTTAGATCAAAAGTAACTGCACCGTATCAATCCGTGGAAAAACTGCATCTTCAGAAAACCAAGAAAAGGAGTTTAGGGCCACTGATTTCAGATCCACATTTTTATAAGCATGATGTCCTACTCTACGACAGAAGTGTCATAAAATTTCAGGGCCTTTACAGAAGCACTGTTCAAAAGTATTTATCTTTGTTTAAATCTGTAATTCAAAGGAGCTCAGAGATAACATCTTTGCGAAATCCAGCATTCTTATCCATCAGCCTCCTCAGTAAGTTTTAGATTCAAAATCTTCACGTACACTTTGTTAATTTAATGTTGCTTGTGAAATATTACTTTTTCTTCTTCAAAATCATCTGGGAAATTGATAATTTTGTTAATCTTGGCTCCTTCTGATCTATATTGTTCTGAATGTGTATTAAATAGCCTTTTCTACAGCTTGAACATCAATGGACTGTAAACTAATATGCATCCACCTCCAAACAGAGTAACAATAGGTACAGGTATGAACAACCCAAAAAGTGTTGAAACAGTAGGTTCAAGATGTTGAAAATGTCTTTTCAGATTATTATCAGTGAAAAGGAAATTTGGCACTGTGTAAAAGTTCTGGCTCTACCCAACCTACATGCAGCAAAGTTAGTGTGATATATGTGCGTAGACATCTGTGAATGTATCTGGCCATACAGAGACATGAGTTTACTGTCTTTATTGCATTAGATGAATGTTTTCATATCTTCCTTAGTGTGATTTACAGAATTAACCAAAAATTGATCAACACCTATTAACTATCAGCTATTAGATATACAAATTGCAAATATTGGGGGCTGTCTCATTATCCTGTAGTTCTTTGACCATTTTATGACTCATACCGGTTTAGCCCACTTCTTCTAAGTCAAATAAAATCCTCAGAATTCTACCTGATAGTGGGGCGACTTCTGTAATTGAGTCCTTTATGAAATCATTCATGATTATTTCCAGTAAACATTTAACCTTTCATGTACTCCCATGTAATTTTCTTTTTATTTTTTCAATCCATCCATCTTAAAGCATTCATCTATCCTACTCAAAATATTTATTGAAGCATTTTTACAAGAGGATAGGAATGCTGAAATGAACAAAAGATAATCTCCACATCTTTCAAACATGATGTTTGACAAAACAGGAATTACAGAAATAAACAAATTTAAGGTAAACTATGTTCTCAAATATCGAGAGGCCGGAGAAGATGTCACTGAATGTAGGGACTTTAAGCTAAGCTGTACCAGCGCATTTGACTCTTTCAAGTGGGTGAGTGGGGAAGATCTCTACAGACATGAAATGGTGTAGTGTATTTTTGGAAAGTTATGATGTTGACTTAGCCTGTGCCATGATCGCAAGAGAAGAGATGATGTTACATAGATGTGCGGGGACTCAGGAGAAGCTTGCTTTCTTTGTAGGCTGTACTGAGAAGTTCAGCCCCTGCGATCCCAAACTAGCACACATCTTCACCTCTTCTCTTGCAGTGCTTATCCCAACTAATAGACTAGCCATCTATCTCTTCATTCAAACAGAAATCTGAGAAAGATCCAAGGCCCTCACGCCCTTCTCTTCTATAGTCTGGCATTACAGAGGGTGCCAGCCTTTAAATCAACCTCAGTTCTACACTCTCTGTCCCCAGCATCACACTCCTACCTGAGATCTCATGGTCTCTGTCCTGGATTATTGCAATAGCCTCACACGCATTCTAGCAATTCCTCTTCACCATCCGTTCACCATGATGTTCCATAGGTAATCTCTTAAAGGTAACACAGTATTAACGATGTTACTGGCCTGCCTGTGTGGTACTCATGGCCTCAGCCTACACATAAAATTCCTCTTTAAATTATATCCTAATGCATTGCCACTTCTTTCTGATGGTGTGTGTGGAGGACCACTGAGACAGCTGCCCCTGAAAGGAGACAGTTTCCCTCCATTTTCACCTTTGCCCTACTCTCACTTATTGACGGGCACAGAGCTGGATAGGGAGATGCTCAGCCCCCTCAGCTGGCTTTAAGCAATGCAAGTGGGTCCAGCCAAGGCTCTGATGCATAGACTTTGAAGCAAAGTGATAGGTCTGTATGCTGTCCCACCTACAGCTCCCTCCTACTAAGCATGAGCTAGGCATAGAGATGCCACACTATGGGCTGGGCTGGAGCTTCCAGAAAGGGGTAGAAAATCCTGATATCAGAGCTGAAGCAGCTGACCCAAAACACAAGATAATTCCTCAGACTGTGATATGCAGATTCCTCCAAACTTAGAGGCTGCCTGCTACTGGAATCGGATGCTCTTTCTGCAGACCTCTCTCTGCACACTGCAGAAGTGCCATCACGCCTCCTCCCTGGTGCAGCTCACAGCACTCAAATGCCTACTGCCACCCTCACAGTTGCTGAACCCCAGCCACTCCTTTCGTCATGCGTTAGTAGGACCCGGGTTGGCCCTGATCAGGGCCTTTGCTCTGCTTGGCTGTTTTGCCACCTGAACTTTGCACTCCCTTGATTTCCCACTACCCCAGGGATTGTCTCTGTCTCTTTCCTCTTGCTGTGGTTTACGTTGGAAGCCGTAGGTTGGAATTTACTCCTGAGAATTCCAATAAATTCTCCCTGTGATTGCAATTTGTAAAATCCAGACAACCAGTGGTTTCAGTGCTTATAATATACTTTTAGTCACGGTTACGTTCCAAAGAGCAGCTACAGTGTGACATCGGGTAATAGCAACATTTAATAATGAGCTCCTGCATGAATAAATAAGTAGACATTCTTCAATTTTATTAATGACTTCAGTTTATGTTTAACAAAGGAATTAAGAAGGTTATTTTATGACTAATTTTTCCTTTCTTCTAAAATTCACAGTAATTTCAATCTTTTTTTTTTACTTTGTCATATATATATACATATATATATATATATGAAACTCCAAATTTGAAAAAATAAAAATTTAATCATTTTCCTTGTGCCTTAGCAACTTGCTACTCAGTTCACATAAATGTCAACTGACTGAGTAATTAAAGGTGCTCTCCAAGACCCTTCACGTTTTCATAAAGTATTCTACAGTATGAACAGAACACACTTTTCCTTAAAACTGGTACAGCATCAGTAATCATTAAATGACATTGAGTGGAAATACATAAACTATACTTCATTCTTCTAATACTAGTATATTATTAAAATTCTATTACAATTGAAATTTCTCTTTTAATAATACTCTATTTTCCTGCAAATTTTAGGGATATTTATTGAACATATATATGTATGCATATACTTTATATGACAGAAAGCAAAGAATTCATGAGGTGACAGTGATAAATATAATTGCTAGATACACATTTATCTAGCAGTTTAATCTCACTCAAGAAGAAAAACTATGCAATCACAACTAGACATTATGTACAACATCATGTAGCTTGCACACGAGGGATACAAGCTAATATAGAAAGAGTGGTGAAACTCACTGTGCTTACCTGGAAGGAAAGTGTGGAATGGTGGATCATATTTTGTGTATTTAAAAGAAAAAGTCTAAATTTTCTGTGAATGTGGTCAGAAACTTTAAGGATCTAAGAGATGAACACGTGGAAAGGATATACATGTACATGTAAAACACTGAGAAAATCCTTGTACCAGGAAAGTAGCTATGGCTTGAGGAGGGAAGGAAGACTTCTTTTTTTTTTTTTTTATGCGGTACTGGGGATCGAACTTAGAACCCTGCGCTTGCTAGGCAAGCGCTTATTCCACTGAGCTATATCCCCAGCCCCGGAAGGAAGACTTCTAATGGAAAGCACATTGTGTGTAGATGGTCTGCCCTCCTTTTTGTCATAGGACATAGGAGCCCTTCCGGTGTGAAAGTGATGGGAGCAATGCTGTATAACCTCCATGTCCAGCTGTGCTTCCCTCATTCTGAAACTGAAGGAGGATCATACTTCCTGGAGCCTGTCACTGTGAGCATGACCATGTGGAGGGTTCTGGCCAAACAAATGAGGGCGGCGGAGCCACGCGATGTGCCGGGACCTGCTCGGCTCACGGCCGATCTCCTGCTCCACTGAGACGACTAAAACGGCTTCTATTGAGATGGGTGAGATCTGGATTCCACGTCAAGTCATCTTTGAGAACTCTGCGGGGACAGTAACCCTATGAAGTTACCCACCCACAAAATATTCTGAGAGTAAATCTCTCATGGCTTCTTAGAGCCTGTAAAATTTGAGGTTCATTTCCCCCATTCCTTTCCTGCTACACTGTATTTTCCAGTCTGATACATTACATTTCTTGGTAACTTCCATTTTCATTATTCCCAATCTACTTTGCTTGTAGAATTTGTGCATTTTCTCTGATAAAAGCCTCTTGACTGATGTCTCTTCATGAAAGTGAGTCTTTATCATTATAGACATTAAGCATTAGAAACTGAAAAGTTTGTCTAAATTGAGAAATTGGTTTTGCTTTGCTGTTAATAATCCTAGGTCCCCTATCTTCTTCACATAATAGGCACTTTCCTTATTAATACAATTTTTCAACTTCTAGGTTAATTTAAATGTGAGAAACATTGTATATATATAAAACTCTCTTCTTACAGATTCTCCTGCGTTAGCAACACTGAGGATGACTAAACTTAGCAGGCGTGCTACTATACAGGTAAGCTTAAAAACGAAAGAAGCTAATAGTTTTGGATTTTTTGGTGCATATTTGTCAGTAAAAGCATATGGTTGTGACATCATCGAGCTGATCACCAGTATTTCCGGGTTAAACTCATCATACAATTAATGTTTATGATAGTTGTACCCTAAGGCTAATAGGTCCCAAAACCATAACAGTAGCATATCTCTAATAGGACACTTAGGGATGGCAGTGTTCAACTTTCTATCAGCAACCTCGAAAGTCAACTTCCCAATTAAAAGACATCATTTATAGTTTTTTAACTTCTTAAAATAATGCAATTTAGCACACATGTAAGCCTTTGGATTTTATTGCCAGTCATCCTTCCTTTCCCTTCCTCAGTCAAAGGAAATATTTTTCCAAATGTGAGGGAATTTCTAAAAGCTCAAAATCAGATAATTTGGGGCTCATGTAATATTTGCATCAAGAAGTTCGGAAAATCTGATTTGAAGATTGTTTCAATAGTTCTGGACGATATATATGTCACCTGATAGGGAATGTTATGACCAAGTTTATGCTTACACATTAACAGAACGCTTTACAATCAGTTGCCTCTTTGTAGAAATCAAAGGTTAGCCTGAGAAAGTATGATACCTCTCACAAGGGACACAGTGTACTCACACACTTCAAACACAGACAACCTCTGTGATGTTCTGCTCAGACAAGGCCAATGTGGGAAAGGTACTACTTTAATAAATGAAAACATGATTCCAATGAGTAGTGAAATGTTTTAATGAACTGTTCCTAAGCATCTGCAATATAAAAAGCATTGTATAAAATATAAATTTTGGTACCATAAGATATATTCCCTGGCTTTGAGAGGCTCACAGGATTGGCAGCATAGTAGCAAACACATGTTAACACAGGTCTCCTTCTGGAGAGAAAAAAGATGTAAGGTCTATATCCTGAAGGTCAAGTGAATTTCAAAGAGGAAAAATACAAATTGGTATACCAAAATCAACCCAGGAGACTAGTGTATATGAGACTTGAAGACTTCAGAAGCAGAGTTCTTAGACAAGAGCAAAGTTTGAAGGAGAGTCAGAATTGAGGAGGACAAACAGAAGTGGGTTGAAGAAGTAACCAAGGACTTACATTTAGAGGCGGCCATCTTACACCAATACACTTAGAAATGGTAAAGAATGACTACCTTCATGAACAAAGCGGTAGCTCATCATAGCAGGAAAGGCAGACGTCAGTGCCTGAGGGAGCAGAGGCTGATGGGATGGTACAACAGGCAGTCTGTGATGCTCAGACAGCTTTTCTTTGTTTTCCTGTCCTTGTTGAAAAAAAGAAGGGGGAACTTGAAGAATCAAGGTGCCAATAGAACATTTAAAAATGCTTTTTAGGCCTAAAAGATATAATCACCCATACCAGTACAGCGGTATACATAATGCACCTTTGGATTGGTCTTTCATGTTCACTTTTCAGCTGCCTGCTTCAATTTTAGAGAATATTATTTGATACCTGCTTAAACTGATTAAGTGAAAACACTTCTATTTCCTTGTGCTGTCCCCCACTTGCCAATTTTTGTAACTCACATTATTTATATTTTGTCAAAGTTTATGAAATTTATATTCTACTTTACAGCTTTCATTTCCAGAGACGTTTGGTATTCATTCTGTTTTTTAAATGGATTCAGTGTTCTCCACCAGTACTTTTATGACAGATTTTCCATTTCAGATTTTATTCTGTTTTGCTTTGTCGCTTAGTTGACTGGAGTTATTTTTCAAGCTTGCTTCTTTTTTCCAAAAATGATCCATAAATGCTCTATTCCCTGGGTTTCTGCATGCCTGCAAATACCTGACATTTTATATTGTTTTCTCCTATTTTATTACACTTGGAGGACAGTTTGGTTATGTGTAAAATCTTGGCTCATATTTTTATCTTCCCTTAGAACTTTGTAGAGTTGCACTAGGTTTTTCCCTTGAGGAGACACTTAATGTTGTTGTAGACAAACCTAAACTGAGACTGCATTTTTACTTAGGTTTTTTTTCTTTATCTTTGCTCAGTTACACAAAGAGTGCTTTTTTGTATTTGAAGATCAATAAACTAATTATGCATCATTGAAAATTGTCCTTTAATCACTTTTGCTGAAACAGTTCCCAAGGTATTTAAAACTTTGCCATTATTTCTTCCTTTTATTTCTTTTATCACCAGACTTTGTCTTAATTTTGAAGACAATCTTATTTCAAAGATTACAATTATACTAAATTACCTCTGCCGGATATTTAAAATTATCTCCTTCATTTCATTTACTTTGAGCTTGTCATTTTATTATTAATTAAGTATGATTTCCTCAAACCCCTACTTATGTTCATATTTTGAATTTTAATCTATCTTTTTACTGTCTCTTAATGCTTCAAATTATTCATTCTTCTATATTGTGTATATTTTTACATTATTTGCAGTCTATGCTATCCCCTTTTATAGTATTTTATTTTAATATTGTCTCTTTTTGAGTTTGGTGTCTAATAATTTATTATTTTTAAGTTTTTCAAGCTTAGTGAAATGTATTCTATTAATAAAAGCAATATTTTCATTTTTGGTGTGTTTATTTCTTTTTAAAAATAGATACATATATTTTTCTTACAATGTGTGTGCAATTGTCACATACTTTTTATTATTTATAAACTCAATGTTGACAATTTAGTGTACATTTTCCTGTTATATGGGATGAATTTTCTTTGTAAGTGCAATCTGTTTTGTAAATTCTGTTACATCATAGCTGGAGGATTTAGGCATTTCATTTTCACCTCTTTTTTATGCCTTGATGACAGGCTGTTGTGTCTGGCAGAGAGATCATTCTTGCTCCAGTGAATTGAGCTATATTAAATATGTGATGAGGAGCAATAAATATGTTGCATAATACAAATATTCCCTTGTGATTGCTGGGTATCCTGCTTTCATGGGAGAAAGTCTTGCACATTCAGATATTTTGCCCACTGTAGTAAAATCTCTGACCCATATTTCTACCAGAAGAATCAGTTGCTGTTGTTAGGACCCCTCAGCTCACTAATTTCTCTTCAGATTAGCTTTTGGTTCTACTTTCCATATCCTGTCTTCCTAACATTAAGAAGAGAGTTAAATACAATCTTCCCCTGTCCTTCTACATGAGGGAGGAATTTAACGATTCTTGTTTCAGTTACTTCTCTTTATTGCTGAGACAAATTATCACGTTTATGCTCTATCTAGACTACTGAGATTAGGGTGGTGCCAAACCAACCAGTGGATCGATTTAGTAACCACATACCCTTAATCCAGGCTGCTGCAGTGCCTCACTGATTCACTACCTTCTGCCCGCCATGAACTCTTTCTTCTCTGCAATACCTCTATGCCATGCTACCTTGCCTCGGATCTGGCCAATTATAGACTGAAATCTCTACAGACTGTGAGATAACTAAATTTTTCCTCCTTGAATTTTAAGTGTCAGGCATTTTGTTTCAGCAGTGACGGAAAAGTGACTGAGACAGAATTTTGTACCAGAGAAATGGATGCTGGGACTGTATCCGATGATGTGAGTTCAGAGCCTTTGGAATTGGCTTTGGGAAGAGGAAGGGGGAGGAAAGGTTTTCAAATGCTGGCTGCAAAAGTGGAGCTGGAACTCCTGAGGCTGTACTTGATGAGAGATTCTGGTGAGAATCAGAACAGAAGGGTGATAGGAATTCTGTCCGTAAGGACCATGCTTCGAAGGTTTCTGCACGGAAGAATGAGTGTATTGGCTATTGGATTCCAATATGTGTCATATCTAGGCAGAAAGATTGCCTGAATTTTGTTCTTGTTCAGAGGCTTTGCCTGAGACTAAAAGTAAGGGCAGTGGACTAATTAATCTGGCAGAAGAAATTTCAAGGCAGTCTAATGATGAAGCTGTAGCATTAGCTATATCTATGTTGACAATTAAGATCAAGGAAGACAGCAGAATGATTTTGAACATTGTGAGTTGGGTCATAAAGGAAGCACCGGTAAAACTGTGGACTGTAAAAGTAAAGCAGAGGATATTTTGATTGCTGAGAAGAGGAGAATGGCCTGGAGACATCACGGAAAACAACAGGACTCACCCTTTTCAACCTCAGCATTGCAGAAGTGAAAGTGAAAGGCTTTACATTGAGAAGAGACCCCCAGAGCACCATGCTCCAGAATGGTGGCAACTTAGGGAAATTGATCTTCAGGATTTGGTTTATCAGCACTTAACTCCTACAACCAAGAAACAAGGAAGCCTGGTTACTGCTCCAGCTGGAAGCAAATCATATCATTCATGTGGTTCTGGTTTTAGATGCATGCAGAATTCAAGAGTTGTCAGGTCAAGAGGGCTTCCACTCAGATTTCAAAACAAAGCCTGGGAGGCCAGGCAGCATGTGTAAAGGAATGTACATGAGTCTTTGGGAGTCAGGGGAAGAATTTTATGGTTTGGGTCTAGATGTCCTCCCAAAACTTCATGTGGTCATCAGGTGGGGCTTTTTCAGAGGTGTCTGGATCTAGAGTGTGTGGTGTTGGGATTAATTCATGGTATAATGCTAGGCTCAAAGGCACTAAAATGAAGGGTGTGAGTTCTACCATCCCTGAGTAACCTGGATAAGATATAAGGGATAGAAAAAGCTGGGATCATCCCTTGCTGCTTCTGTCTACCATGAACTGTTTCTCTGCAGTGCCTGTCTCCCACGCTACCCCACCTTGGAGCCAGCCAGTAATGGACTGAAAACTCTACAAACCATGAACTAACTGAACCTTTATTCGTTTAATGTCATGTGTGAGGTATTTTGTCTCAGAAAGAGCACAGTAACTAAAACAGTTCTCAAGATTGATTTGTCCACAAGTAGTAGCTTTGAGGTAGGATAAAGTCAAACATTCTATGACTTCATATGCTTATTTCCTTAGTTATTTCTTCTTAAAAGTGTCACAGTTTCCTTGTGGATTTGGTTTGCTAAATGTTATGTTTTTTCTTTGTCTGATAGTAATAACAGAAAATGAAACAAAAAAAAAAATCAAAAGAATCTACCCTCCTAAGGGAGTGAGATAGTAAAACAAAAGGCGCATGAAATCATAAGCTTGAATCCCTGCAAGAGGACACTAATGTGGATCATAAAATCTCAAGGAATCTCACTGAATGTGTTGTAAGTCGGGTGAGGACTCTGCTGGAGTCAGTTATCGTGAATCAGCAAAATATAGCTCTGCGAGTGGCCCTCATGCCACTGGTCAATGTCAGTTAATGCTGAGTATTAACAGTTGGTGCTTCCTGTCTGCCGGCCTCCACTGCTGCTGGGCACCACCATCCAGGGCCAGCCTCAGCCATAACCCACCAGGAGACTCTGCTGGTTGCTGCTCAGTCGCTGACTGTCACTGGATCCTTCTGTCCAGATATCCTCAGGGAAAACAGCTCGGAGTGTTCACTGATTTTTCTTTTGTTCTTCTAAAGTAGCTGCTCTGGACGGGAATCCGAGGTACATTTCCATGACCTTCTGAGCCCACACTACTCAGACATAAATCAGGAGCGGGTTACTCAGTCTGTCAGAACGAGACTTCACTTACTGTGGAAGCTCAGGAGGTCAGCACACCAAAGAGACCCCTCCAGGACTAACCAAAGAAACGTGCCAGGAGTACTGCATTATAGAAACTGCAGGCCTGTGTTTGGTGCAAATTTGGGCCTGTTTATTGTTCTGAGCCAGCACTGTCATTGGTCCGAGTGGGGATAAGGCTCCAGGGCATCAGCACTTACCGGGTTCTGGATTCTGTGGGAGGGCAGGGTGATTCCAGCCGTTTTTAACTGACAGCAAAAGTGATGGGGGTGAGGTTGGGAAATATCCCAGAGGAGCAGCTGTGCTCACCACAGGCAATTAAGGTTTGCAGAGTCTGAGGAAATTAACCACATACCAAGACCCCTCCCTGCTACTTGCCACATCGGGGAGGCTCGCACAGTGCTTCTTCAGCCTTGGAGAGCAGGACTGTAGGAGTAGCATCACTGATATGAGAATGACCCAGACGGCAGCCATGGGTGACCATGCGAGAGGCAGGTGGACACAGAGGCAGATTGTCCCAGGCCACTGATGGGGCTTAGGGCAAGTGAAAATATCTAGCCAGTTCACTAGGCAAGATGGCCTTTGGATACACAGACACCATGACCATTTTTCTCAAACATGATTCAAACGTGATTTGTGGGAGGGTTTCTCAACCCTCCACAAACCCCACAATTTATAGTCAATTTAGGGAAATTTTAGGGCTTATGACCCAGTTTGATTATTTAAAAGCTAAGGTTAGTTTGAATGAGTACTTCTGTGCTTTCTATACCTAGCTCAAAATGTTTTCCTCTCCCCTTCCCTCTTCCTGGACAAAGCTTGACCCCGGACAAGATAGATTAGATTCGTTCATGTTTCTGTTATGTCTCCATCTCCTTTTCTTCTTCCTCTTATATTCTAGGACTTGGTAAGGGGGAAGAATTGTGTTTTTTTCTCAGGACCCGGACAAGGTCATCTACCTAGAGAAGTAAGAGGAGGAAAAAAAGAGGTAGAGATATCTTTTAAATTCTGTTAATCATAGCCATAAACTTCCGTTACACAACTTTGATGCAGTGGGGCACATATTAATGTGCTACCAGTGACGTCCCCTCTCAGGCAGAGGAGTTGCTCTCTAACTGGAAATGCACCTGCTTGGGTCACTATCTGCTTTTTCCCTCTTGGGACCTGACTGCAGAGCATAGACATTTGAGACTTTTGTCATGGAACAAGTTCTTTACAAAGAGGGCCACAGATCTGAGAAAAACTCCATTAAGTGGAGTGCTCTGTTTCGGTAAGTTACCTTACAAGTGTCGGGGAATAAAATCCCTGGAATTTAGACTATGAAATCGCAGTTGATGTCGAGAAGTTTGGTGTGTTATGTCGAAAGTACATACAGGCAAGGTTTTATTCCCACTGACAGTTTGTTTTGTCCTGTCTGAGCAAGATAAAGCCTGAGGCAATACAATATTTTGATCCTTTTTTTGGCTCTGTGGCAGTTTTCTTCAATTAGGAGTGTGTATGTACATCTGGGGGTAAGAATGTGCCAGCCACCCACCAGGTAAGGAATGATCACATACGTAAAGCCCAGGGGCATGGGACCCCCATTACTTGGATGCCACGATCACTGCATTCCTCAGATACAAGTCACAGTGGCCTGCCCTCGAAGTATACAGGTGGATAACGGCCTGGAGTTAAAGAGAAAACAGACTTGACTAAATGTTTTCAGGCACTGAAGGTAAAAGTTCCTCTCTTTTTCAATTTTGTCGATGAACAGCTGCTTTAAACTGCATATTGATATTATACCCTATTGTGACTTCTTGTCTGGAATGGTCCCTATTTATGATGTTAGCCTCTCGTTCCACCCTATTTAACATGTGTTGCCTGGATGGTAAACTATATTGAACATGAATGTGAGAGCTTCAAATTACTAGTGAGAAACCTAGGCACACAACTATCAATAGGCCTGTCCAAACTCTGTTCCTGCTAGGGAACAGCATAAAGAGAGGACAGACACTTCGATTCATGCAGTTTTTAGGCTGTGTTTCTAAATTAATGTTCTATAATTGGAGTTCTCACATGTATAAAATAGAGACGATGGTAAAATATACCTTCTAGGACTTGTTTTCATCAGCATCTGTTTCATTAACATCCCCACCCAAGCTCAGTTTCTGTCTCCCACGGGGTGTTAGGAAGCACTGTCTGATTGTGTCAGTTGTGGATATATTTCTGACACAGATTTTTAAAGCTTAGAAAAAATACTATAAACACACCTAATGTGAATTATTTCCAAATAAATTGTTATATGTTTTTAGCTACATTATCCTTATGTATAATTAACTTTGAAGGCACCAACACAGTATACAACCAACTTTGCCTAAATTTCCAAAGCATATCTGCATAAGTTTGTTCTGGTAAAGGTCCATTCTAGGTTACACACTGAACTGGTAACCTCTGAGCTCTTTTTTTTTTAATCCTGAAAAGCTCCTTTCCTACTTTTGTCTTTACTTATGCATTGTGGAAACTTGATCATTTCTCTGTTGTAGTTTTCCACATTATGTAAAAAATATTAATGAACGCAGTCCTCTGTTGTTGAATATCTTAGAAGTTTAAAAGAGGGTTGATCCAGACATATGTTTGCATTTAGGTTAGAAAAAGAAAAAGAATACATACATGATTCTAAATATTCCATTTGAACACCCGTAGTGAAATAAAGATTGAATTACTGGATCAAGTGGTATAGGCCATACACCTCTATTTTAAAGTGCCAGTCATTTAGTGTATGATGAATTAGTAGACCCTGGTCATCATTGCTTTGATCTATGATGTATTATTTATGTCATTGTTATGGTTGGTACATTGTGTCAACTTGGGGAATCTAGAGGTTTGGCTGAGTGACTCAGAAGGAAGTCAGGGTGCTTACCTTGTATACACCCTGACCCTGTGGAAGAGGAGGGCATGGAGATTGTGTGAGTGCTACATGGCCCCTGCTTACAATGTAAGGGAAGAGAAGAGGCTGCTTGCAGCCATTCCTCCCTTTTGCTGGTTGTTGTTACTGTGCTCTGCTGCCCTGAACAGTTTGCCCTCTGCCATGTGTGACTCTGCCTCTGAACCAGCCAAGTATGGACTGAGACCTCCATGAACTGTAAGCTAAATAAACCTTTCCTTCCTTCATTTTGGGTGTTGGGTATTTTGTCTCAGCAAAGAGAAAAAAGTAACCAAGACAATCATTTAAGTGCATCTTTTATTCCCCCGGTATTTATTACCTGTGATTTTTATACGAAGGAGAGTTTTCTGTAATCAGTTTTTGATTGGTCTAAAGCAAGTCCTTGTCTAGGGTAGGCTGGCTGGGTGCTTGCTTCTTTCCCTGTATTTATCCTGGCAATATCAAGGCTAAGCCTTCTCTGTGCTGTGGCTGAGAGAAAAGGAAAGACATCCCAGCAGATATATCAGAAAGGAAGAAAAAGAACAGGAAACACTGAAGACAAATCCAGTAAAAACCAAGGGGAAGAACCCATGAGAAGTAGACTGAGTGTCAAGAAGTCTGATAAATGGGATTATCCAATATTAGTAACAAACAGCATTTTACTTGGCCAGTGACAGGCTGGAGATGTAGCTCAGTGACACAGCACCTCCCTGGCAATCATGAGGTCCTGAATGTGATTTCCAGTATCCCCCAACTTTTAAAAAATATTCGGTGATCAAAAATACATAATTTGCCAAAAGGGAAAAATATATTATTTTGCAACAAGAAAAAGGAAAAACTTCAAATGTTTCACCACGACAAAATTAACATCTGGAGAAGCTGGTTCCTCAAACAATTCCAGTTTACAGTCCAGGGACTCCAAATAAGAACGCTAAATTAGCTGACATTTTGGCAATGCTAAAACCCATAGGTCTTGCCCATCTACTTTTGTGAGGTTCACTGTGATAAGCTTTCATATCATGTCAAATCTTTTGGTTCTTTGAAAGGAGACAGATTTCAGAAAATTTGTTCTGAATACAAAGAACTTGGAAAGAATACACTCACAAAGTAGTCAGAGGCAAGACTTCAAAAAGTAAGAAACTCCTGAAAATCTTTCACTGAAATGGAACAAACCAAGTTGGAAAAAGTCTGAGTCTAAATTTATTTAATTATATTAAGTCTTTAAAACTGTCAACATTAGTTAACAATGACATGTAATATTTTTATGTTACTTTTTCTTCATAAATTTGATAATGGCTATAATTTTATATTTAAGTGTAAAACGTCTTACTGGTGGACTCTTGGTATTGATAGTCCCGTCTCAGAATACAAACTGGTTAGCAGGAATTATGATGGTCTCTAACATTTTGCCAAATAAAAATGGACAAAATACACAAGTGCAAGGTCCTGAGTTCAATCCCCGGTACTGGAAAAAAAAAAAATGGACAAAATACAAAAAGATAGGATAGGCAGAAGTATTAGCACTGGAACTCAGATAAAATAGGTATTGATTATAGGATATATGGAAAATAGAACTATAGTCTTTAAATCAGACATGCATTATAATTTCTTTATAAGTCATTTCATTTCATCTTGATCGCAATGCTATGAAATAGGTACTCTGATTGTTGTTCCACTGTCACCAATGGCAGTATGGAGGCAGAGGGATACAAAGTCACTTGTCAACATAAATAATTACTGTCAGGTCATTGTCTGGTTCAAAATAGGACTGACTTGAGAATAACCAGCCTGGAAATCAGTTCATCAATCTCTTATTTTGTTTCATGTAAAAACAACCAAATATGTAAGAACAAACAAACTACTTTCATCCCCATCCCCACTTCTGGCTCCTAAATTATAATCTATGAATTATCCCAACCCAAAACAGGAAGAGTAAAATTTCAAATCATACAGGAGTTATCTGGGAGGTGAATTATATACAATTTATCTCATGGTTAAAAATGTTCTCATGCATTCCTCCATTCACTCTCATATGAATTATTATTTTCACAAAATCGGAAAGACTAAAAATTCATAATAGCCTTGCAAGACTTGAATTTAACCTGGTACAGTAATCGAGATTACAACACACAAGCAAAACAAATAATAAAAACTGTTGTGAATAAAAGATTGAAAAAAAGACAAAACGTTTTAAAAGCCCAGATAGAGATTGCCTGTGGTTGGAGACAACATATAATTATCATAATTACTGCTATATGAATATGTGTGCAAGTGTGGCACATTTTATTGATACAAATGCTGTATATATATCCAGGCTACATAGAGACACGTGTATTAAACGTATTTACATATCCACTCATGAGAAGAAAATTGACTTGTATAAGATTTGTGGCATCCATCTGCATTATAACCTTGAGCAATTAATTTAATGTTGTAAAGTCTTGATTTTTCATATGAAATAGAGATAATTTTATTTTATTTTTTTTTAGGGATAATTTTAATATTGTGTTAGTTATCAATTGCCATGTAACGACAACTTCTCTAGAATTTTACAGCTGAATATGAACCACAATTTATTAAGTTATTACTATTTTGCTCAGTTTTTTTAGGGGAGGACAGTTCAGTGGATGCCTTTCATGGTTTTATTTTTTATTTTAAAGAGAGAAAACCAATAAAACAATGGTAAAGAATTTCAAAACCAGATAGTAGGAAATTATCAATGGTTTATATATTTTATTTTGTTATCTTTAAAGGAGTTGCTCAGATTACAAGATGTAGGTATGTAGAATAGATCAAACAATGTAAGCATAACACATTCTTTTCAATGAACTAACAGAAAATAGCAGTATAATTATCTTAACTATCTTGTGTGTGTATATAAATTAATTTTCTTTTGTCTTCCTTGTTTTCTCCATGCCAGTTGTTCCTTCCTTTTAAATAGTTTCTTTCCCTTTCACAATATCTATTATGCTTTGGGTTATTGTTCAATCTTTCAGTTTCTTACACCAGGGAGACAATATAGTGTTTACATATGCAAGCATGATTTATTTCGCTTATAAGTATGGTCTCAAGTTACAACCAATTATCCATAAAATTCAAGTTTATCATTCTTTATGGCTGAGTAGTACTCCATTGTATAAAAACATAATATCTTTTTTATCCATTCCTCAGTTGATGGGCATTTAGGTTGTTTCCAATATTTAGCTATTATAAATTTTGCTTCTATGTAAGTGGGTGCACATATATTTCTGTGGTATGATGTTTTTATTTCTTCTGCAAGAATACCCAGAGGGATAATAGCTGGGCAAAATGGGACACCTACTGCTAATTTTTTGAGGAATCTCCACACTGATTTCCACAGGTTCTGCACCACTCTATGCTCCCACAAACAGTGGAGAAGGGTTCCTTTTTCCCCACAACCCATCCAGCATCTTTCATTGGTTGATTTGTTGATGATAGCCATTCTTTCTCTTATGAGATGGAATCTCAGGGCTGTTTTAGTTTGCATCTCTGCAATGACCAATGATGTTGAACATTTTTTCATATATTTAACTACCATTTGTATTTTTCATCAGATGCCCATTTTTGGATTGAGTTTTTGAATTTGGGGGTTCTGAATTTTTAAATTCTTCATATGCTTTAGATAAAAATCTATGGAAGCATAGTTGGCTAAATACTTTCCCACTCTGTGTGTTTTCTTGTCACTCTGTTGGTGATTTCTTTAGTTTTGCAAAAACTTTTTAATAAGATGCCAGATGTGCATTCTTTGAAGTATTTTGTGTGCATTTTGGATTTTGTTCATGAACTCTTTGCTTACCTACAGGTCTTCAAGATTTCTACATAATTTCTGTTCTAGTAGATTTAGTGTTGCTGTTTTAATATTTAGGTATTTGATCCATTTTGACTATAGTTTAATGCATGGTGATAGATTTGGGTCTGGTTTTAGTACTTAGCTTGTGGAAAGCCAATTTTTCCAGCACCATTTATTAAAGAGGCTACTTTTCCTTTAAGGACCATGTTTGGCCCCTTTGTCAAAGATAAGGTGCTGAGTATATTTATAGGTGTGTGTGCATCTTCTAATCTGTTCCACTGGTCCTCAGGTGTGCTTTTGCCAGTACCATGCTGATTTTCTCACAGTAGCTTTATAGTATGACTTTATTTCAGGGATTTTAGATGCCTCCTATTTTGCCTTTGTTTTGCTAATCTAGGCATCTTTTGCTTCCAAGTGAATTTTAGAAATATTTTCTCTAGATCTGTGAGATATGCAAATGGTATTTTGATTGAGATTGCATTGAATCTGTATAACAGTTTTGGGAGTATGGCAATTTCCACAATATTGGTTCTGCCTATCCATGAGCAAGGGTTACCTTTCCATTTACTGATATCCTCTGATTTCCTTTCTCAGAGTACTGGAATTTTCAATGTATAGTGTTTTATTTTCCTTTGTTAGATTTATTCCTAAGTATTCCACTTTTTTGGATGCTACTGTGAGGGGTATGATTTCCCTTATTTCTCTCTTAGTGCTTTGTTTTTTGTGTACAGGAATACGATTGGTATTTGAGTGTTTACTTTCTATCCAGCTACACTACTGAATTTGCTATTAATTCTGGAAGTGCTCTGGTGGAATTTCTGGGATATTTTATGTAGAGTATCATGTCGTCTGTGAACAGTGATAATTTCAACTCTTTATTTCCTATCCTTATTCCGTTTGTTTCTCTCTCTTGTCTAATTGCTCTGGACAATGTTTCCAGAACTCTATTGGATGAGAATGTTGGTAGTGGGAATTCTTGAATTGTTCTTGATTTTAGAGTGAAAGTTTTCAGTTTTTGTCCATTTAGTACGATGTTGGCTATTGGTTTGTCATAGGCGGCTTTGGTCAGTGTAACATAGAGACCATCTATTAGTGTATTCCAGTTTTCTGTAGGTTTTTTTATTATCAGTGGTTGTTGGACTTTATCAAAAGCTTTTTCTACATGTATTGATATAATCGTGTGGTTTTTGTATTTGATTCTGTTAATTATGGTGTATTACATTTACTGATTTGCATATATTGAACCATCCCTGCATTTCTGGGGTTAATCCCACTTGGTCATAGTATTATCTTGATGATTTCCTGCACTCTGTTTACTAGTATTTCATTGAGGACTTTGCATCTATGTTCACTGGGGAGTTTGGCCTGCAGTTTTCTTTTTTTACAGGGTCTTTGTCTGGTTTTCATAGCAGGGTAATATTTGCCTCCAGGAAAGAGTTAAGAAGAATTGTTCCCATTTCAATTTCATTAAAGAATTTGAGGAGTATTGGCCTTAAAATCTTCTCTACATTTCTTGTAAAATTCAGATGTGAATCTATCAGGACCTGGGTTTTCCTTTGTTAGTAAGTTTTTAATTATGTTTTTTTTTTTTTTTTTTTGAGAACAGTCTGGTTTATTCCATAAGCACTAAAAAATAAAAAAGCAATATGTGACAAGAACCCTGAGTCTCATAGGTTGTCACACAGCTGTCCGTTCCAGTATCCTTCATGGTTTCTCTCTACTAAATAAAAACCGGATTTTTTCAGCTTGGTGTTCCAGGATTCCCTTAGTCTGGTTAATTACCTTTCCTTTGTCTTATACTCTATGAACTTCTAAAGCCATCTTCCCCAACATTTCACATCCATCTGGGAGCTTCTTATGGGTTGAATTGTGTCCCCTAAAAAAGGCCCTCATATCTCACAATATGACCTCGTTAGGATATAAAGTCATTGCAGATGTAACTAGTTAAGATGAAGTCACACTGGAGGAAGGGTGGGATCTTAATATGAAGTGGTTAGTGTCCTCATTAGATCACATGAAAACAAATGGGAGAACATAATGTGACTATGAAAGTAGTGATAGGGCTATGCAGCCACAAGTCAATATTGCCACAAACCTTTAGAAGCTAGGAAGAGGCAAGGAGGGATTGCCTTGCAGGTTCTGGAGGGAGAACAGCCCTGCTGATAGCTTGATTTTAAGACATCTAACCTCCATAATTATGAGACAAAAAATTCTGTTGTTTTAAACCATCCGTTTGTGGCAGCTCTAGAAACGAATAGCAAGGCTCAGCCCTTTAACTCCAACCTTGCAGGTCTGAGCCCAAGATTCATGGAAGGCCTTTTTTCTCCCGCCCCATTCCTGTTTTCTTTTTTTTTTTTTATTTAAAAAAAAATAAAAGTACAAAAACATATTGACAAACAGACACCAGTTAACATAAAAAATAGTACAATCACAACTAATCTATAGACAAGGTGATATGGTCTCAACAGTGGTTATTGCGTTATCCATTGATATCTTCGAAGTGTAAATATATGAACCCATATATAGACATGCAAATTTAGTCAGATAATTAATCCTCTCAACAACAGAAAAAACACAAAAACCAAAAATCCAAAGACAAAAAACAAAACAGGCAAACAACAACAACAGCAACAACAACAACAAAACACCAATAGTTGCTGCTTTACATATTGATTTCTTCGAAGTGTGTGTTCAGGATAACACATACAGACATATCATTTAATGCTAAGCAACAATCGATGACGGGTCATTTGATCAATCTTTTTTTTTTTTCTTTTTTTTTAATTTTAGAAACATAAAAGTACAAAAACATATTGACAAACAGACACCCATTATCATAGAAAATAGTACAATCACAACTAATCTATAGACAAGGTGATATGGTCTCAACAGTAGTTGTTGCTTTATCCATTGATATCTTCGAATTGTAGATGTATGGACCCATATACAGACATGCAAATTTAGTCAGAC
>PVLD010019437.1:0-36418 GCA_004027595.1 Dinomys branickii
CAGCTTCGTTCTTGTTCATGAACTCTCTGCCTACTCCTATGTCTTCCAGATTTTTACCTACTTTCTCTTCCAATAGGTTTAGAGTTTCTGTTTTAATGTTGAGGTCTATGATCCATTTTGACCTGAGTTTGGTGCATGGTGATAGACTGGGGTCTATTTTCAGTTTTCGGCAAGAGGCGAGCCAGCTTTTCCAGCACCACTTATTAAACAACGTTGCCCGTTCTGTGTGCAGGAGCTTGGCAGATGTAGAACAGTCGAGAAGGGACTGCAGCCACCTGTGCTGCTCACTGGGGCTGGGCTGTCCCAGTGCTGTGTTACAGAGACCCTGGTGGCACTCTGCCCCAAGTGGAATGGTGTCTCTGGGCTGTGTCTGTGCATCTCAACAGTGCAGGGGTCTGGCTTTGGTCTCCAGGGCTGGGGGAGGAATGTGGGAAGGTCTGTCTCTGGGCTCCAGGACCCCCACAGCTGCACTTCCGGGCCCTCTTCGTCAGAGTGGTGTCCTGTCGCTGGAGACCTGTTGTGCTCCACCCATTGTGCCCTCAGCGTACCCTGGATGCGGTGGCCTTGTGCGTGCTGTAAAGGACTCTGGCTGCGCTGCTGTCCCTAGAATCGTGCTGGGTCCTTGGCACTATGGGCGGACCAGGAGCCCAGGGCTAGAAGCGCTGGAGTGTTCTGTTCTTGACTCAACTTACCCCTTGTCGTACCTGAACTCGCCTGTCTTTCTCTGAGCAGTGCGGCCCCACCGGGCGACCCTGCCCGCTGTGCTCGGCCTCCTGCCGCCCCTGCCCAGCTCTGTCTCTGTCTCTGGCACCCGCACCCTCGCCTTGGCCTCCTGGCACCAGGTCCAGACGCCCCCAGTCTGTCGCTGGCCTCTCCTCACCCTGCACTCCCTGAGGGCCAAAACGGGGGAGGGCCTCAGGGCTTAGCCCGGCCGCATCACCGAGGGTGTGAGCGCCTGTGCCCGTGGCAGTGCGTCCCATGTGTCCCACAGTGGGTATGCGCACAGAGCCGCTGGGACGAGGGATTACTCAGTCCTTTCAAGGTTGGCAGCACTCAGCCTGCCTGAGAGGAACAGAGTTTTGTGTCTCTTGCCGAATGTAAAAGTTTTCAAAAACTCCAGCCGCATACTTCCTACCCCAGTGATAAAGTGGATAAATAATTCCAAGGAAGTGTGCAGCTTCATTTCCTTGAGTATGATGCTTTCTCCCGGGATTTATGTCTAATTTCTGTCCTTGCTTGCAGGGGGTAAGTGGTATAATCTTCATGTGCAGGCTCTGGCATCTCTTCCTGATAGTTTACCTGTGCTCAGATCCATGTCAAGTTCAGCCATGAGCCAGGCTGGGCAGGAGGGTGAAGACACACCGCACAGCTCAGATTTTGTTAAGCCCAGCTGTGATACGGAGCCAGGATGGAGGGTCAGAATCAGGGTGCAGTTAAAATCCACCCCGACCCCAGCCTCATGCTGGGGCCGTGCGGCATGGTCAGGCCGTCAGTGAGCACGCCCTCCCGCAGGTGGGGTATTTTTAGTGCCGACTCTGGGCCTGCTCCCCTTGCTGCTTCTGATCTTTCTGTGTCTCTGGCCCTGGTCAGCCCCAGTGGTTCTGCCCCATATAAGCCTGGAGTTGGCTGTTCCTGCTCTTGGCCACTGGTTTCCAAGTGCTTTCTCAAACTGTCTAGTGTCTGTCTGGCACTTGACACAGCCAGGTACTCCGGACTCGCTGTAGCCCAGCTCAAACACCTGTGCTGATTGGAGTTCTGACTGTGACAGTGCGTATTGAGGTCTCCCTCAGCCATGCCGCTTTCTCCATTAAGGTAGCACTGCTGTTGGCCTCTAGTGAACCTTCTGGAGAATTCCTGTAACAGGTGGGCCATCTGTCTGTAGAGGGTCCTTGCTTTTCCGACAGGTGCTGTCCTGGGAGAGGGATCTTGGGTTTTCCAGAGTCCCTCCATGGCCATGATGGCCTAGAGAGGATACTGCGAGGCCCAGGGGCCATGTATTCCTGATCAGAAGTGAGAGCCTCCTGTGTTGGTCCTACATGTTCTGACAGCACTTCTTTTGGCTTGAGGGACACACCTCTGTCATGGATGCTGTCATCACTGATCAGGGAGGCAGTGTGCCTGCCGCTGCCTCCGCTGCCCTGATTCATTCCTTAGTACTTCGTGGTAGAGAACCCAGGGGCCCCTCCTGGCTGTCAACAGTGGAACATCCCTTTCACTCTTTGTGGAGCTGGGGGTGGAATCCAGCTTCACTCATGGCGGACAAGGCTCACCACAGAGCTCACCGCCCCAGGATGCCCTGTGACTGTCACCCTGTGTGGCAGTGCTCAGTGAACTGCCCTCAGCTCCTGCTCTACAGCCCAGGTGTTGGTGGCGTGTCTTAACTTGGAAGTCCTAGAGTTAGCCTTGCTGTGGGAGGCAGAGTCTGGGGAGGGCAGAGGCAAGGACGATGAGGCAGAGACAATACAGCCGTCCCTGTGACCAGCTCGTGTCAGATGTGTCCTGTGTCTGTTAGGGGGTTCACAGAGCAGAGTCTGGAGCATGACTGACTGTGTGACCTGGGTAGAAGTAGGTGGCAGCCCCCATCTTGTGCTGGTGAGCTTGGCCTGTTTTCCCCACTGGGTCCTCTTCCCCCAACTCTACTCTGTGTCACGGCCTCCAGCATTGTATCATCTCCTCCTGCTACTGCTAAGAAGATCATCTCCGTGTCCTCCTGTGTGTCAGTATCCTGTAGGGCAGCACTGGGGTATGTGTGAACATGGCAAGGAATTTGGTTGTGGGGCTGGTGTGTCTAGAGTTCGCAGGCAGGAGTAGACACTGGATCCTTGAGGTCTTCCTTCCGGAAACTTGGGTTTGCTTTCAAAGCCCTCAGCCGGCTGGATGTAGCTGGTGAGATGTCGTGGTTTCCTTTCCTTTGAGTCCCTCCCCAAGTGGCTTGGCACTGTGGCCTTGTCAGTGGATTCAGGAAACTGCAACCCACTGAGACTTGGAGCTCCTCCTCTTACAGAAAGTAAGGCTGACCCTACCTGAGAGCCTGAGAAGAGTCCAGTGCAGTAGATGGACAGTGAGCTCCATGTGGGGTGGTGTTCTGGCTGGAATGTCACTTGGTAACAGGCTGGTGTCAGTGCTGCTGTACACTGTGTGTGGCCATGTACTTGTGGCCTCCTGGCGAGTGCCCGGCTGGGGAACTGCTGATCCTAGACTATTTACCTTCCAACAACTGTGTGGTGGTTCCAGGTGCTCCACATCCTTATATGCCTACATGGTGTCAGAATTCATGAGCTTTTGTGGCCTCCTCTTGGGCTGTGGAGGTGGCAGGGTTTTACCCAGGTGACTGGCCACCTCACTGTCCCAGGGTAAGTGTGGAGCATGTCAATTGAGTGAAATCATCCAGGCACAGAAAGAGAAGCCCTTTATGATTTCATTTTTCTGTGTGGAATCTAAAAAAAAAAGAAAAAATCAAATATACAGAGATAGAGAACAAAATTGCTCACTGGGAGGGTCACCAACTCCAGGGAGAGAGAGCAGACTGGCCCAGCAGCACTGACTCCAACAGATGCCAGTGGCTGTTAGAAACTGAAAAAAAAAACCACTGTGGTCTTTTACTCTGAAAGTGGCTATTTCCACGGGACAGGCTGGAGTTGGGGTGGGAGGAACTTTCTCCATATCTGAGAGAGTTTCACCTGGAGCCATCTTGGGAAAGGGTTAATTGTTTGGGACTGAGCCATAGACTAGTTGCTGAGTAGTTGTACTCCAGGCTTTCTGGTGTCACCCTGCCACAGGACTGGATGGGAGATGGCTATGGGAGATGGCCACAGAGTGGGAGTGGGCTGGACATAGACTCCCTGAGAAGTTTTAAGTTTGCCTGGGAGGGACACAGAGATCCTGCCCTCTGGTGGGAGGCCAGCCCTGGAGCACGTGGTTTTTGAAGCGGCTGGATCTGAAAATGCTGCCATTAAGTCCAGAAGACTTCTTAACCCCCCCGCTACTACATCGGGAATAGAGACCAGTGCTCTGATTGCTTTCTCAGTCTACCAGTGTGAGCAAGGACACACCTCGCCTTAGACAGTTGCCACAGCCTGGGCAGTATGCCCAGAGAGGCTTTCGTGGTGGGGGTGGGATGCTCCTAAGTGCATAGGCTTGTAGATCTAGGCAGAGAAAATTGTGACTTAGGTCCAACATTTACACCCAGATATTTGAGCATGGAAACAAAGTAGGTCTTAGCAGTGACTCACTACCCACCTCCCTTATCTGTTGGATTCCAAGACTGCAGACCCAGAAAAGAAAAGACTCATTCAAAAGTATATAGCACAGCTGGGGATATAGCTCAGTGGCATAAGCACCTGCCTGGCAAGCACAAGGCCCTGAGTTCGATTCCTGGTACCAAAAAAAAGTATACAGCGACTTTTTGGACTCTTCCCCTCTTCCTCCCCCTCATCCTTCTCCTTCTGTTAGTTCTTTAGGGATTGGAGTTTATTTCCTCTTTTAATTTTTTTCTTTTTCTTTATTTTGCTGCTTTTTCTCTTCCTTATTTGTTCTTTTCTGTTACTTTAGGATCTTTTGTCTCACTTGTCTCTCCTCATGTTTCTTTTCTTGATTTTTCAAATTTTACTTCTATTTCCTCTTCCTCACTCCATCTTTACTAGTGTGGCCACTAACCTCTATTAATTGTTACATATTTAGTTAGCTCTTGTTATTACTGTGAAATTCTATTCTATTGCTGGAAGTGTAGTTGTTGATTTACTTTGTATCAGTATTGGTTTGTCTTTGTGTTGATACTATAACTGTAGACCTTTTTCTATGGTTAAGTGTAGTATATTATGTGTTCTTTTTTGGTCTTTTTGAGACAGGTTTTACTCTGCAGTTTAGGCTGGCCTTGAACTCACTTTGTAGCCCAGGCTTGTGGTGATCCTCCTGCCTTAACCTCCTGAGTGCTGGGATTACAATGTGTACCACCAAGCCTGGCCATCATTCATTCTTATGTTATGTCAATATCCAGTTTGTCTTTGACTTCATTATTGTTGATTTTATTGATGTAGCCAGGGTGGCATAGTTGCTACTAATTGATTTTCTCTGTATGCTAGTACATTAGACTTCAGTGTGTGTGAATGTGCTCACACCCGCACGCACACACACACACAAAATATGAATAGACAAGGCCAAAAAATGCCTCCTAAAATTTCCAAATCCCCCAAAGCTTATCCATGGGGCATCAGTGAAGAGGAAATCAAAACCCACACAGCTGAATTATTAGAAATGACAAAGGACATTAAAAAAATCAATAATAATGGTGCTCAGTGAGCTCAAGGAAATATAACCAAACAGATAATACACTTAATAAACAAAGTGAATCCAAAATGTACAATAGATATTGTAAAATGGGAAAAGACTTCAAAAGGAAATAGAAACTGGAATGAGGGGATCGGGGAATGGAGAAAAGAAGGAAGGGAAAAGTGAAAAAGGAAAAAATATGTAAACGATAGTTATACTACTAATTTCTCTTAGTTTATTGAAAAGAAAATTTTGTGCTAATATTGTTTGGACAATTAAATGCTGATATGTTGTACTCTGAGTAACTAACTTAAAGATAACAATAAGCAATATATTAACTATTGTTACCCTCCTATTATCTTGTTTTAAAATTTTTTTCTCTTTAAAAATAAACAAAATGATCAGTTGAGTTTACAGAAAACACTGACAAAAAGCTAGCTGAGCTGAACAAAATGATACAGAACCGCTTTAGTAAAGAATTACAGTTAACAGAAAGCTACCAAACAAATTCAGGAGATTAAAAATTCTTTTGGAAGTGTGGGGAGCAGGAGCGACCAGTGTGAGAATAGTCTCAGAGCTGGAATAGTCAGAGACCCCTAAAAACACAGAGAATATGAAAAATGGGTCCAGCAGCTGCGGGAAGATACAGAAAAGACTGATTGACTAAAATTGTGAAAAAGCGGAAGACAGCACAGATGGCCCAAAAAACAAGTTTACAAAAATAATAGCAGAAAGTGTTACAAGTACGAGGAAAGGGTTTAATGTACAGAAAAGGAAGGCATGTAGACTCCCAAATAGGCACGATTGGGAAAGACTTTTTTCACAACACACTGTAATCAGAATCCCAGAGGTCCAACACAAGCATAGACTCTTAAAAGCCATTACAATGAAGCAGTGAATTGCTTATAAAGATGTATCTGCTAGAATTAAGCAGACTTCTCAAAATAAACGTTAAAGGCCAGGAAAGTTTGAAGAGTTTTAAGCCCTAGAAAAAAAACAGCCTCAAACCCAGGTTGATATATCTTGCAAAACAGTCTTTCAAAATAGATGGAGAAAGCTGGGCATGGTGGTATATTCCTGCAATCCCAGCCCTTCGGAGGCTGAGGCAGGAGGATCGTTGTGAGTTTGAGGCCAACGTGGGCTACAAAGTAAGCTAAAGGCCAGCCTGAACTGCATAGTGAGAACCTGTTTCAAAAAAGGCAAAAAAAAAAAAAAAAAAAGGAGAAATAAAGCCTTTCTATGACAAAGAGGTTCCCATCTAAAGAAATTCATGACCACCAAAGCAGCCCTCTGGGAAATTCTCATGGATATTCTAGGACGAGATAATAGAGCCAGCAATGCTAAAAAGTCTAATACAGTGAATACACTGGGGGCCAGGGATATAGCTCAGCAGCACACCTGCTCGGCAAATGTGAGGTCGTGAGTTCAATTTCTGGTACCAAAAAAATACACCAGAGAAGGAAATGAATACAGGTGAACAAAATCAAAAACAGGAAAATAATGCAATGTCAGAAAGTAATAAATATCTTTCAGTAATAACCTTTAATGTGAATGGTCACCATCCCTCAATCAAAAGGTTGAGATTGGCAGGATGAATCAGAAAACAAACTTCAACAGTATGCTCTATACAAGAAGCACTTCTAACCCGAAAAGAAATTCATGGACTAAATATTAAAGGATGAAAAACGATATTCCATGCAGTGGGGACCTGAAAACACACAGGAAAAACTATCCTATCTTCAGACAAAGAGGACTTCAAACAAAAGTGACCAGAAGAGGCAAAGAAGGTGCCTATGTATTGCTTGAGGGAAAAATTCAACAGAAAGAAATAATAATTTTAAACATATATACCCTGAATACCCAACTAAATAAATGCTGTTGGATATAAAAGATGAAATAAGTATCAGCACATTATAGTGGGGGATCTTAATATCCCACTGTCACAAATAGTTCAACTAGATGAAAAATACCAATAATGAAATATCAGGATTGAACCAAACCTGTAAACAGATGGATTTAACACGTTTATGGTGAAGCTGTAATTCCTATGTCTTCCTGCTGGCTGGCTCTGATTTGAATGTGTTACTTTTTTGCCGGCTTGAATCACTAATGGTTCAAACTGGTGGGAACATGTTCATAGTGTTCCACCCAACAATAGTAGAGTACATGCTGTTAGCAGTATATGGAACTTTCTCCAAAATAGTAGCCCAGTAAGCATACTTAAGTAAATGCAAAAGAGCCTGGCATGGTAGCACATGCCTGTAATCCCAGCACTGAGTCAGGAGGATTGTGAGTTCAAGACCAGCCTGGGCTACAAATTAAGCTCAAGACGAACCTGAACTGCACAGGGACACTGTCTCAGAAAAAAAGCCAAAAAAGTAAATGCAAAAGAATTGAAATTATCTCGTGCATATTATTAAGTCGTACTGTGATAAAAATAGAAATCAATGTAAACGAAACCACAGATACAATGCAAACAAGTGGAAATTAAATAACATACTCTTGAATAATCAGTGGGTCACAGAGGAAGTCAAGGAAGACATCAGTTCCTAGAATGAAATGATAATGCCAGTGCAGAATACCACAACCTGTGAGACAGAATGAAAGCAGTCCTAAGAGGGAAGTTCATAGCACAAATGCCTACATCAGACAGAGTGAGCCTAAGTAAATAACCCCATGATACACCTTATAGTCCTAGAAAAACAAGAACAGTCCAAATCCAAAGCTACTACAGAAGGAAGGAAATTATAATGATCAGAGCAGAAATTAATGAAAATGAAGCTAAAGCACATACACAAACACAACCAGTAAATCAGAGAATTGGCTCTTTGAAAGAACAAAGTAGATAACCCTTAGCCAATTTTACAGAAAAATCCAAATCAGTGCAATTAAAAATGAAAAAGATGGAATCACAATAGATACCACTACTTTGAAAATTTGTATTCTAATATATTGGAGAATCCAGAATAAATGGATAGATTGCTAGATACATATGAATTATCAAAACTGAACCAAGAAGATATAAAAACCCTAAGTAAGCCAATAACAGGTAATGAAATTGAAGCAGTAATTTAAAAAGCTTACCAACTAAGAAAAGCCCAGGACCTGATGGATTTACCACTGAATTCTACAAGAAATTTAGGGAGCATCTAACACCAATACTCTTCAAATTTTTTAATGAAATTGAAAGGGAAGGAGTACTCGCAAAGCCTTTTCTGGAAGCTAGCATTACTGTTATTCAAAACCAGAAAAGGACCCAGCCAGAAAAGAGAACTACCAGCCAATCTTTTAATGAACATAAATGCAAAGCTCTTCAACAAGATCTTGGCAAACAGAATGTACCGAATCATCAGAAAGATCATACGTGATGTCTAAGTAGGCTTTACCCCCTTCACCCCAGGAAAGCAGGGATGGTTCAACATATGTAAATCAGTAAATGTGCAGTAATATATCACATAAACAGAAACAAGGACAAAAATCACAAGATCATCTCAGTAGGTGCAGAAAAACTTACGACAAAATCTAATAACCATTCATGATACAAACCCTGAAGACAATAGATGTAGAAGGACCTTACCTCAATTTGATAAAAACCATTTGTGACAAACATCAGAATGAGAAAACACTGAAGCTTTCTCTCTAAAATCAGGGATAAGACAAGGATATCCACATCACCACTCCTCTTCAACATCATCCTCAAAACATTAGCCAGATCAGGCAAGATAGAAATGAAAGGGGTGCATTTAGGAAAGGAAGAATTATTATTTGCAGATGACATGATCCTCAACACAGAAGAACCAAAAAAAAAAAAATCCACCAAAAGACTCAGAATTAATGGCCAAATTCAACAACGTAGCAGGATACAAGGTAAACGTCCACAAATTAATAGTGAGCCGGGTGTGGTGGTGCACACCTGTGATCCCAGCACTCAGGAGGCCAAGGCAGGAGGACTGGTGTGAGTTCAAGGCCATCCTGAGCTACAAAGTGAGTTCAAGGCCAGCCTGAACTACCTAGTGAAACTCTGTCTCAAAAAGACAAAAAAAAAAAAAAAGTCAATAATGTTCACCCCAATAATGAACTCAGGGGAAGAAATTAGGAAAATAATACCATTCAAAATAGCACCAAGAAAAAGGTACATAGGAATTAACCTTACCAAGGTGGTGATAGACCTATTTAGTGAAAATTACAGTCCTCTGAAAAAGCTCAAAGAGGATATCAGAAATGGAAAGATATTCCCTGTTCCTGGATAGACAGAACCAATATTGTCAGAATGGCCATACTTCCAAACCAGTAAGCAGATTTAATGCAATTCCAATGAATATACTAATAGCGTTCATCACAGAACTAGAGAAAACAACCCTAAATTTCATATGGAGCCACAAGAGACCACTGAGAATAGCAAACGCAATCCTGAGCAACAAGAGCAAAGCAGGAAGCACCACAATCACAGATTTCAAACTATATTAGACACCTACAATGGTAAAAACAGCTTGGTACTGCGGCTCAGTCGACAGACGAAGGCAGACCTCCCTCCCTATGGCCCCTGCTCTCCATCCCCATGCTTTTTGTCAGGGCATACTGGGTACTTTAAACATACTCAAAATCTACTTTAAAAAACCAGAATATTAGGCTTTAAACATTTAAAAATACTTAGTTTAAGAAAACACTAAACTATATGGTTTTATAATTTGGTATCTTAAGTTGTAGATATGAATGGAATATGGTTAGCAACTGTAAAATATGAATAATTAGAATCTGTTTTGCTAAACAATTGCAGTAGCCAGGCCATTCATAAAGCTATACTTGAAACCTTTTTTTAGTTTCTCAGAGTATGTTTGTAATACATAATCACACTCACCTTGAGGAACTGCGCATGTATGTATAATACCGTGTAGCTCCTTAAAAGACTGGTCAGTATATTTTGCTGTTTAAAGAGTGGTGTCCCTAGTGAGTCTGCTTCTGGGCCATGTCCTGACTACCTTAGCTTGTAATTGAGATGCATCCCTAAAAACAACCATGTGTGGCATCTTTACCAGGATCACATGTTACACATATCTAACTTATGTTGCCAGATTAGAACAAAGGGAAATGTCATTTTGCCTGAGTCAAAGATAGCAGGGTTGCTGTTATCCAGCTGGAGCAGTTGGAGATACTGGGTACAGCTTGGTCTGAATGGCCAACGACGGGAGCTGACGGAGGGACAGGCGGAGAGCCGAGAGCTGAGCTCCTGGGGTGTCTCCAGCAGAGCAGAAGTTCAAGAAGTGTTGCCCTCCTAAAGCCATCGTGCTTAGGCTCATTCACAGAGCAGCGTGGCCCAGACCATGCCCTTTTATTGCAGGTGTGGTGTCCCTGGTGGCTGTCCACCCGTCCACAGTGAACACGCTTGGGAAGCAGCTCCTGCCCAAAACCTTCGGACAGTCCAATGTCAACATCACACAGCAAGTGGTAAGGTGGAGGTTGGGACTGGGCATGAGGGGCGTGTGTGCCTACAGGCCAATTCCAGGAATGTAGACATTGGCCGGGTTGCTCATAGCCCTCAGTGGATGCCAGCTGGGGTCGATGATGTCCTGTGGTGGCTGCTGGCTGGGTTGCTGTCATCCCACAGTAGATTCACTGGTTCAGAGTGCTTGTCCCCTCCATGACTAGGCAGAAGTTGCCCTGTGTGGTGGATGTGCCTAGCATCCCTGGCAGGTGTAGCAGAGGCTGTGACCCAGGCTGAGCCAGCTTCCTACCTGGATCTTTGTGCCTGCACCTTTCTGAGTGCTGGGTAGCAAGGCCACTATAGTGATATTGTCTGACCTCCCCATAGCTGCTGTGCCTTGTGGGCAGCTCTCCTGGGTGTAGGGGCCAGCGCCTTTCTCCTGTCAAAGGCTGGGTATCAGGGAAGAAGATGCAGATCCTGCAGAGGTAGGTGGGTCTCACAGCAGAGCCAGCTCTGGACCTGGAGGGGCTCAGCCTTCCTGGCAGCCTGGTCTTCAGGCTTCACGTGGGGACCCACCCAGTCCTGGGCCTTGGTGATTTCCGTGCCTCTTGGCCCTGGCTGCACTCTACTCCTCCCTCAGTGCTCCCACCTGCCCAGCTCCCCATCCTGTGTCCCTACACAGTCTTACGGCCTCTGAGGTGTGTCCAGTACCCCCTGGGTGGGAGAGGACATGTGTTTGGAGTAAGAAGCGTGGCATTATCCTGCAGCTGTCCCCAGTCTCCACAGCCTCCCATGGGTTCCCCATCCCCAAAAGCAGTCCTGGGTGGGTTCTCTGTGCTGCTGTCTTCTGGGTAACTTTTTTGTATACCCCGTTTCGTTAGAGAAAGTGACCATATGTGCGTATTTGAACCCTCACGCCTTTTCTATTGGATTCTCTGCTTTTCAGTAGCACTTGGTAAAGCGGGAAAGCTTGGTTTTCTTCTGCTTTGTCATTTCTCTAGGTGCGATAGGTACCCTGTGTCATGGTGACGCAGAACCCAGCTCCTTCATCACAGCAGTGGCTCCCTATTGCCTGGCATGGGTGGAGGGGTGCCCAGGAGCAGGTGGCTGAGGTAGGGGGGCTTCCTCATGTGGACCAGAGCCCTGGCTCAAGCTGAGCCTTGTGGGTTGGGCTTGCGGTTGCTCTCCTGAGCTCTGAAACAGCGCCCATGTGAAGTAAGCTTAAGTGTTGCAGGTGATTGGAAACCTTTTTATAACTAAAGGTTTAGAAAGGCAGTCTGGCTATTCTGATGTGGGCAGTGAGGCTTTGCCCTTTTGAGGTGACTGTTCTGGATGGGAGCTGGGTCCTGTGCTGTCCCAGTCAGGCACGGGAGAAGAGGGCTCAGGCAAGGTGCCTGCATGAAGCAGCCCTTCGCTAGAGCAGAGTTGGTTGGACGCTCCATGTCCTGGATGGCTCACGAACCATGACTTCCCTGATGGGTACCTGGCCTTTTCTTGTTTTTTGCATTTCATGTACGTGTCCACTGTGGCAATCTGGATTGCAATTTTTAGGGTACGTGGGGTTGAGGTGCAGACTCGGGAGGAGATGCACTAGCACCTCCTTCTGGCCAGAGTGCACTCAGTGGTGAGCGCGCGCCCTGCCCCAGTGCCACAGAACCACATGCCCAGGTCCTTCGGGTGCCAGTGTGGCCAGGTAGCATGGAAGAGTGGTCTCTGTGAGGAGCACAGGTCAGCAGGAGAGGGTCTGAAGCCATGGTCTCCCCTCCTCTGAGCCAGCTTCAGTCCCAGCCGTGAGGGTGGGAGAGAGGGGTGTCTGTGACCTAGTCACCTCTCCTACACCTCCAGTCATGAGAGGTGGAGGATGGCGTGGAGACCAGGCCATCTCCACCTGGGGAAGCAGCCTTTGCTGCGAGGGCCCTGGCCCTCCCTGTGTGAGGTGTGAATCGAATCTATGACAGTGGGGTCCTGTCTCCTGCCAGCCCCGGGCAGCTCCTGGGGTGCTGTGGCCCCAGCCCTTTTGAAGTGACTGTTCTGGATGGGCACTGGGTCCTGTGCTGTCCCAGTCAGGCACGGGAGGAGCCTGTGGAGCCTGCGTGGAGCAGAGGAGGGTGCACTGGGGGTGGAGGGAAGTGTTCCCTGTGATGTCCTCCAACTGTCTCACATCTTGTCCTTGGACCACGGGAACGAAGCACATACTCAGCCCCTGGGGGCATCTGCACCATCCTGGGCAGCTGTCCAGGGGTGCACGTGGTGTCGTCTGATAGCACAGGTTGTGGGTACAAGGCTCACTGGGCAGTGCAGACAGTGTCCTGGCTGCCCATTCCTCCCACGTGGTGGTCCACACGGGCTGCTTAGCAGCAAGTGTGAAGGGAGACTTTTCCCATGGCACGCATCCCGACTGCAAGTGCAGGCTGGGGAGCTGGCAAAGTGGGGCCTCTCATGCCTGAGGTTAGGGGAGCGTGGGGCTCTGTCACTGTGGTCCTCCTGCAGGCTCTTGGAGGGGATTGACATTGAGACTTGGGGACGCCATGGTGGTGCTCGCCCATCTGGTCATGTGTAAGCGTGGCTGGCAAGCTCTGCTTCTGTGAGCTGGAGGGCCCAGCCATCTTCCCTGGGAGCTGAGCTGAGCTCAGGCCTGGGTGGGCTGGCTGTGGCAGTCCCTTCCAGCCACATAGCTCTAAACCTCAGGAGGCATGCATCCCCACTGTGACCCCAGCTCCCAAATGCACCTCACATCCACCAAACAGGGCAGAAGCTTCCAGAGGTATTTTCTGAACCCAAGATACATGTCTCTCCTGTTGTTTTTGCTTTGCTAGTTTTGCTAATTTGACTTCGTGGCCCGGTTCCAGAGGGTAGCCACAGGGCAAGTCCAGCTCACGACCCGGAGCCTCCTTGGTCTCAGCAGAGCGGCACATGGCTTCAGGCCCCCTAACTGAAACAGCTCCGGACCCCACGGTGTGTGGTGGCTGAGACACTAGGTAGTAAACTGAACACAGTGTGATTACCAAGAGAAGTCAGTAAGAAGCCCTGCAGCAAGGCCTTTGAGACCACACTGAGACCATAACTGGTGGTGCAGGGTATGCCTGTGTCCGCTCTGCTGGAGGTGGCGGGTGCCTCGCTGTGACCCAGGGACTCGCTGTGTAGTCCTGGTGGGCTTATCTGTCTTACTAAAAAGAAGTAGAAGCACAAGAGGAAAACTAGAAACATGTCTAAGCTCCCCATTGTTAAATCTGACTGCCGCCAAGTCCGTGTGTATTGAGTGCTGCCGTCTTTGGTGGGTGTAACTTTTGTCTCCTTGTCTCACCTGGGTGGCTGTAGTGTTCACACTGGAAGATAGACTCAGTGCCAGCTCAGAACCACAGGATAGGAGCAGCCACTGCAGGGCATTGTCACTTCTGTCCTTTCTTGTAGCTGCAGGCGTAGCAGATGACAAAAGCCAGTGTTCAGGTGTGCGAGGTCACTGACTGCCTGAACTGCTCCCTGTTGCAGGTGATCGGCACACCCCAGCGTCCAGCAGCATCCAGCACGATCGTGGTTGGAAGCCCACACACCCCGAGCACGCACTTTGTGTCCCAGAGCCAGCCCTCTGAGTCCTCGCCGTGGTCGGCTGGGTGAGTGCCCCCTGTGGCCCCCATAGCTGCCTGGAAGGCCACCCTCTGTAGGGTCACGTGGTGGGGAGCCTGGGCTCCTGACCCTCCTGCCTGGCTGTGCATCAAGGCCTAGGCTGGCAGCAAGCGGAGGTGGGATGTACCCTCCACCTAGAGGATCAGGAATTACAGGCCATGAAGAGCAAGTCGCCTCCCCTGTGCACATTACACCCACCACAAAACTGCCTTCTGTCTGTATGGGCTGCTCGGGGCAGATTGACTAGGCTTGGCCTGTGCAGTGCTGGGGTGTACCCCATGGATGGCCCCACCAGGCTATGCTGCCATAGCACTTCCAGCATCTGACCTGGAAGTGATTCTTCTGAGAGTCAGGTCTTTCCTCAAAAACCCAAACATAGCTGTGAGACAAGGTCTGTTTTAGGTCTGCGGCAAAACCACCTATGCCCAAAGCACACCTGTCAGGAGCTCAGGCACCCTTGTCCTCCATGTGGTGATGTACCCAGGTCCCACTGTGGGTTTTCTCTTGTCCCACACGTGCTGGTGCTGTGCACATGTCGGTATAGGGCTCACCATCAGCCAAGCATGTGCCTCACGACACAGTGGCCTGCCAAGATGAGCCCTGAAAATTTCACATTTGTGGCAGTCTGAGGCTGGTCATCTCCCGGAGGGCATGGCTCTGCATGTTGGCATAGTTGGATGTCAAGACATGACACCCTCTGCCTTGCAGATGTCCTACTCTGGCTAGGGGATGCCCCTTGCTGTGTCCTCATGTGCTGAAGCAGAGCCCTCCTGAGACTCTGGGCAAAGATCGGTGGGCTGCAGGGCCCGTGGGTCCCAGGCAGGGCTAACCCTGGGTGTCTGTCTATCCGTCTGTAGGAAGAGGAACAGGAAGGGCGAGAAGCACGGCAAGGGCCTGCGACACTTCTCCATGAAGGTGTGTGAGAAGGTGCAGCGCAAGGGCACCACCTCCTATAACGAGGTGGCCGATGAGCTGGTTGCAGAGTTCAGTGCTGCCGACAACCACATCCTGCCCAATGAGTCTGTAAGTGCAGGGCCGGCACAGGGTCCTGGGGCGGCGTGGGGGCAGGTGGGCACAACATGGCTGGAAGTGATGTTCTTTGAGGGACCCCAGTGGTCCTCCTGGGGATGCTCGCAGGGGTGGAAGCGCATGATGGTCGTTGGCAAGGTTCAGGTTGCTTGGAAGGTCATTGCTGTCTCCCCAGGCTTATGATCAGAAGAATATACGGCGGCGAGTCTATGATGCCTTAAACGTGCTGATGGCCATGAACATCATCTCCAAGGAGAAGAAGGAGATCAAGTGGATCGGGCTGCCCACGAACTCGGCTCAGGAGTGTCAGAACCTCGAGGTGCACCCTCACCTCCCTGTTTCATGTGTCACAGGCATCACGCCGTCTTACCTCCCTGTTCGATGTATCACAGGCATCACACCGTCCTGATCCTAGGAGGGTCTCAGCGGTGGCCCTATGATTTTGGTGCTGGACCCTAGGTGCCTCTGCTCCCTGCTGACTGAGTTCTGAATTTGAATGGAACTTAATTCCCTACCTTCCTTTGTGGGATTTGAATACACCTCGGCCACATCCAGGACAGGGACAGGGGAGCAGGGCACTTCTGGAATAGCAGGACCCTGGCATGCTTGGCATGTGTTGATGACTGAATCCTGTTGAGGCATGGGCGGGGCTTACGGTGCCCCGTGCTGACTTCGGCAACAGCCCCTCTGTGTGTGTTGCAGGTGGAGAGGCAGCGGCGGCTGGAGAGGATCAAGCAGAAGCAGGCCCAGCTCCAGGAGCTCATCCTGCAGGTGGATACTGGGAGGGTGCCAAGAGAGTGTGCAAGCATGAGCGGATGTGAGTGAGCAGGTGTGTGGGTGTGAGCTTCTGCAGGTGTGCAAGTGTGAGGAGGTGTGTGTAAGCATGAGCAAATGTGAGCAAGCATGGCTGTGAGCAGGTGTGTGAGTGTGAATGTATAAACAGGCGGGTTGGTGCGAGCGTGGGCAGATGTGTGTGAGGGAGTGAGCAGGTGCAAGCGTGTGCCTACATGGGCAGCGTGAGTGTGAGTGTTTTCCGTGGCCTGGTCTGGTTGGCAGCGTCCCTGGGGCCTGCGCTCTTGAGGTACTGGTGACTTGTGGTGTGATCTGATGGCTTTAAGCCTTAACAGCTGCTGGTCAGGGGACAACACCGGTGTCAGGGCTGATGTGTCCCCACCATGTGGCCACAGCTGGGCATTCCTGAGGAGAGTCGAGGGTCCCTTCTGGGCACAGGCAGTGGTGTGGTTGAAGTGTGTGTGAGGCTTGTTGTGGGGTGGTGCTGAGAGAATCTAGGAAACCTGAGGTCCCAGCCTGATCCCCACGTGGAGGGAGGAGGAGTGGGGGCCACTACAGGACACTCAGTGTGTTGCCGTCATCACCTATTTTTCCCATGACACCTAGCCTGTCTGGCATGGCCCCACGTGTGGGCACTGCGCCCTTCTCTGGGTGGGCCTCTGCGACACCCCATCCGGGAAGTGGCCAAGTCACCCTTCTCCTCGGGGCGCAGGGCCAGGCTTTGTGTTAGCCATGTGTGGTGGCCACTTGGGGAGCCTAGCTCCCAATATCAGAGCTCACTGCTGAGTCCCCATGCCTTATGGAATGGGGCAGACGCCCTCCCTCCCCCAAGGGCCCACATGCCTACCTCTTGCCGCTCTTGGTGTGACCTGGGAGGCAGCCTCTGGGGGCAGAGCGTGAGTGCTGGTGGCGACTGCCATGCAGGTTGCTCTCCCCGCTTTCCAGCAAATCGCCTTCAAGAACTTGGTGCAGAGAAACCGGCAGGTGGAGCAGCAGGCCCGCCGGCCCCCACCGCCCAACTCCGTCATCCACCTGCCCTTCATCATCGTCAACACCAGCAGGAAGACTGTCATCGACTGCAGCATCTCCAATGACAAGTGTGTCCTGGCGGGTGTGTGGGGAGCGTTCTCAGGGCTCGACGCATGGCATGGCATGGTGACAACAAGGCTGTCCCCTGCAGTGGCCACAGCCGGGCCCGCTGCCACTTGTAGGGCGTGAGGTTTCCTGGCACATGTCTGCCTGGGTGTGATGATGTGTGCCATTCTCTAGCACCTGTCCTTGGTCTCTGAGCCTGTAGGCTGTGGGTAGGCACAGCTAGAGAAGGACTTTGCCTGAGGCCTGGCTTTGTGACCCTGCCCGTCCCGCAGATTCGAGTACCTGTTCAACTTTGACAACACATTTGAGATCCATGATGACATTGAGGTGCTGAAGCGGATGGGCATGGCCTGCGGCTTGGAGTCTGGCAGCTGCTCTGCCGAGGATCTCAAGATGGCACGGAGCCTGGTGCCCAAAGCTCTGGAGCCGTATGTGACAGGTCAGTTGCTCCCTTATGGCCAAGCACACATCCTGAGAGTGGCCACACTCAGGCTTTCTGGTCGCTGCCCACTGTATGGGGAGCTGGAGTCCTCGAGCGGCCTGTGTGGTTTATGTGATGGAGGTGTTAAAAACAAGTCAGAGTTCATCTTCTGGGTTAGAGCCAGAGTGAGATGCAGGGTTCTCTGAGCAGTGTAGCTGGTACAGTGGCCCCAAAATGGTCAATGGCCCTGGGACCTAGCTGCCAGCTCAGTGTCCTGCTGGAGCTGCTCCCCTAGGCCGCACATTGACATGGGTGGCTGATGTCCGGCTGTGTGCTGGGCTTTTACTGGGCTGAGTTGAGGGCTTGGGGTCCTGGCCCTGGTGTGAGGGTGGCTCTGTAGTAGGCACATGGAGAAGGTGCCTGTCTTCCATGTCCTAAGCTTGGGTCTGTGCTTATTTCCCAGAGAGTCAGTGAGCCCTGGAGGGCTCCTGGCCCGTGGACACGTGGCCTGTCCACCGCATTAGGGACTTGGGGTCCTGGCCTGCCCCAAGCCCCCTCCTCTCTCACTGGTCCCCAGGGAAATCACCTAGTCTTGTGCAGGTGTGTGTCTCTTACCTGAGGCCCCACTTCCTGCTCTGTGGCAGCTGCAACACTGACAGGCCTGTCCGGTGCCTTCCCTACACTGTACTGTGCTGAGGGTGTGTGTTCCTTGTGGGGGACCAGGCTGTGGCACACACCCGTGGAGGCTGGCACCCAGGACATTGGAGGCCCCGGCAGGGCCCCCCAGCACTGCTATGTACAGTCCTTCTCTCTCCCTCTCAGAAATGGCTCAGGGGTCCATCGGCAGCGTGTTTCTCACAACAGCAGGCTCTGCGTCCAATGGCACAAGGCTGTCTGCCAGGTGAGCACAGGGCTGGGATGGGCAGATGTCCAGGGTGGGGTCACACAGGCTGGGACCTGCACCCTCTCCTCCCCTGTGGAATAAGGCTTCTTTTCTCAGTTGGCTTCTTCCCCCTAAAAATTAAAATTGACTCCTTGTCTTGGTTACTTTTCTCTTGTTGCTGAGACAAAACACCCAACACCCAGAATTAAGAAAAGTTTATTTAGCTTACAGTTTGTGGAAGTTTTAGTCCATCCTCAACTGGTTCCAGGGCAGAGTGGCACATGGGAGAGGGCAACAGTTCATGGCGGTGGGATACAGCAAAAGCAAACCGAGCAACAGAGCGGAGTGGTGGCGAGCAGCCTCTTTCCCTCCCTTACATTGTATGCAAACTGCCTGCCCCAGGGCGGGTGTAGCACTCACACCCATAATGGCAGCATTGGACTGTGGGTCAGTCATAAATCTAGAAGCCGCCCCATGACTGCATGAGGATTTGGGGGGACACGCAGACACAAAGCATCACACTCCTGTTTTTATTTTTTTTGAAACCCCAAGAAAGGGGGCAAAGTCCACCGTACCCTCGAGAACTGAGGGACAACTGGTCTTCCTATCTTCATTTTTTTCAAACACTTGAGGCCTCACACATGTAGAATTCTGCTCTGCAGTTTTCTTTGCACAGTGTATTGTATGTGTTTTGTGTGTGCTGTGCACAGGCCTTTCTTACTTAGATGAATGTATTTAACCTTTGACCTGGTATTCCACAGGGCACAGTGATGTCCCTGCCATTAGTGCTTTAAAATGTAGGCTCTGGGCTGGGGATATAGCTCAGTGGAGTGAGCGCCTGCCTGGTAAGTATTGAGTTCGATCCCCAGTACTGCAAAGTAAATGAATGAATGAATGAATGAATGAATGTGGGCCCTGCTGTCCGACAGCAGCAGTTTGTGCTTCCGGGTTGTACTGAGGGTCTTCCCACCCCTCTGCTTTATCTTGAGCCTGATGATATAAGAGACAGTATATCTGAGAATGGGGAGTTAGTTCCTGTGGGTCTGTCAATCGGTTGGTCTAGTGAGGCCTGGCTTGTCTCTGCCGTTGGGCTAAGAGCTGCCTGTGCCAGGCTGGGGGACAGGTGACTGCCGGCCGGGGCATCCCAGCACCCTGTGGTGAGCTCTCTGGGTTCTTTGCCTTGCACCCTCAGCGTTGGCCTGCAGAGTCTTAGCAGAGGGTCTATAGTTGAAGTGTAGTTGGGAGTGATTTCAGAAATTTTACCTTCAAGTCACCCTCTTCATTGACTAAACTTTTCTGGTTTGTCAGTTTTTACACAGGAAACAAACCTCTGGCCATTTCCTGAGAAAACCAGTTTCAGTAGAGGCAGGGTACAGACAGAGGTGCAGGTACAATGTGTTAGGAAAGTATCTTCAGGCAGCTCAAAGTTGCCAGGAAAAGCAAAGGCTCTGCCCTGTGGGTGCACCTCTCTGACCTGTTCTGCCAGGCTGGGTTTCCAGTTCAAGGTGCTTATTGTTAAAAAGTGTGGCATGGGGTGGGGCAGGGACTGCAAGCAGACTGAGGGGTGGGCCAGGTGGGTGTGGGGGCATGGTGAGCGGCGACAGGGAAGCGCCTTGGTTCACTGGCAGCTTGGCGTGGGCTCAGAATTTAGGATACCACCCTTTTCTGGAGACTGAACCCAGGGCCTTGTGCATGCGGAGCCAGTGCCCACCAAACAGCCTGGCCTCGAGTTGCCCATCAGAGCCAGGCCCTGCCCTCGTCCGTCCGGCCCACATCTGCTTCCCTAGCCAACCGTGGGCCAAAGGGAGTGCAGGAGGAAGGACCCACCATTTTCTAACGTGTGCTGTGGGTCCCATGCCAGCGTGGCTGTAAGTGTGGCATTCAGAAAGTGGGGTACAAGGAGTGAGGCTCAGGATGGGGTGGGCCCTGTGGTGCTGATTCTTAAACTCTCCCCTTTCCGTGGCACTGCTTAAAGCCCCATCCTTGTGAGGTGGCATCTGTCCAGTCCTTACGCTGGGTGGCTGGGCCACACCACTCAAAGGCCTGCCGGCCCTGTCCCCACAGCGATCTGAGCAACGGAGCAGAGGGGACGCTGGCCACCAGTTCCAACGGGTCTCAGTACAGCGGCTCTCGGGTGGAGACGCCCGTGTCCTACGTCGGGGAGGACGACGAGGACGAGGACGACTTCAACGAGAATGACGAGGGTGACTGACCCCGGACGCGCCTCCCCCTCTGTTCAGCTTCAGGAACAATTGTTTAGGAAAGAGGAACTTTTCTTAACATGGGTTTTTCTTTCCTTTTGGCCTTCCCTTGAGAAGGCCCGGTAAGCTGTGGGTTTAGACAGGCACCTCCGATAAGCAAGGACTGTTCCGCACAGTTTGGAGACTGTGCGCGCGTTTGGTGCTGGTGTGCTGATGCAGAGCCTCTATTTACCTTTCATTTTCTACTTTTCTTTTAGTTCAGAGTTGGTCTCTGTCCCTCAGCAGCGCTTGCTGGGTTTCTGAACACATTGTACTTCACCCATGCCAGTGACAATAATGAAGTGCTGTTCTGTCCTGCGGGGCCCAGCTCTGGCACCCCATTTATGGTGTGCTGAGTGGTGCTCCCCACTGGCAGACAGCGGGACTCCAGGACATGTCTTCCCTCTGAAATCATGCGGGGGCCGAAGAACCAAGCAGATAACAAAACTCAGCATTTAAAATATTAAGCACCATAAATTTTATTATGATTTTGCTTTTCCTTAAATTATGTTAATGTTGCAAACCCATTATACCTGCACACCTTTTCTGGTGCACCAACTAATTGAGGTGTGCTTTGTCTTTGTTTGGTGGATGTTACCGCCACGCTGGAGCAGCTGTGGAATGTGTGGAAGGGTTACTGCTTATGATAAAATTTGCCTGATTTCTTACAGGCCGCGTGTGGAAACTTTTTATTATATAGTTGTTTACATACTTATAAGTCTGTCATTTAAAGACATGCACCGGAACAAATGTTGTGTTTGTTTCCCAAGCATCTTCATGTATCTATTATAAAGTTGAAATTAAACATAGAGAATGTTTTAACAGTTTTTTAACTCAAAATTTGTCAATCATTTTTAATAGTTCTTTTTTTATAAAAAGAAAGGAATTTAAGGACAGGCAGTAGTCTCTTTTAAAATTTATTCACAAAAAACCGTTAACTGCACAGTTGCTGTTACTTGCCTGTTCTGCAACAATAGTCTTTTTATTGAAACACAAACTTTTCTGTAATATTTTATGGAATATAAAGAGACTTTAATTGTTTGACTTTAACTTGGCACTGTTAGTTTTTATTAATAAAACGCGCATGGGCATTTTAAAGCAAGCTCTGTCTTTATTTCAGGATTATTGTCTTGAAATTATTCTTGCCTCTTAGTCTATTTTTACACTATGGTGAAACTCTTTTTTGGTGAAGAAGCAGGCTGTTGCACAAAGACGGGGTTGCCGGGCGCACTCCTCCTCTAGAGCAGGGTCTAGGCCTGTGTGCCTTGGTCCCCTGAAGTTGGCTGGAGGGCACAGAGCTGAGGGAGGGAGTCCAAGTGAGTGGGCCCTGGGCACCCTTCTGTCCTGGTGCCTTTGTTGCAGGAGTTTTGACTGTTCTCGATCCTAAAAGTTGGGGCAGATTTGTAGGTTGGTCTTTCAGAAAATAATGATGGAGCGAAAATTCTGAAAGGGGCAGTGTGGGAAGCACAGGTGTCGCCCTGCCTGACAGCATCGCTAGGCAGAATCTGTGGCAGGTGACAGTTCAGGAGCTCAAGACTCCAAGGAGCACCAGTGCAGAGAGGTGTGGGGGGTAAAGGCTGCACTGCTGATCTATCTCTGTTGTCCCTGCGCAGCATCTGCAGGCCGCATGGCTTCCCTGGGGTGCCGGGCACACGGTGGCTGCAGGGTGGGCAAAAGACCTGTGTCCTCAGTCCTAGGCTTTTCTCTGGCTGTAGCCACTGCGCCTCTTGCCTTGCTGCAGGACCTTCTCTGGAATAAGTCCAAGGGGAGCCGGAGAACCCCAAGGCCAGTGATAGAAATGCCGAATTAATCTGAGGAGCAGAAAGACAATGGCAAACAGCGAGGAGCCCGAGGGTTTTATTTGAATCACTGCTCCCCACTGCATGTGGTCTGTGTGGGGCGGTGAGGTCCCCTTCTGGAAGGAGGCTTGGGAGGGGGCTCAGTGCAAGGCCTGTTCAGTGCCCATGGAGTAAGTGAGAATGGGAGTTGTGCTTGCGTCTTCCCGGCTGCTTGTCTGTCCACTCATTTCCCCACACTGAGCGTCTACCTGTTTGTCCCTCCGCTCCCAGCTGTTACAGGGACAGGTTTAGGGGGCCGGTGGGATGGGTGTGCCAGTGTGAGAGGAGGGATGCACCCCAGTGAAAGGGGCCCTGACCCTGCTGTGACTGACTGGGTTCAAGCCGTGTCCAAGGGTGTCGACTGAGCCCCCCACCCCGCCTGCCCTGCTCCTGCAGCCTCGAGTGTGGTGGTCATCAGGCGCCTCATAAGGTCCCTGTGCTACAACCAAAACAGGAGGCTTTCAAAGAAGGAAGGGTCTGATTTTTAGTTCTGCCAGGTCGGGAAAGACATGGCTGTAAGAGTAACTTTAATGTATTTTGTTTTTGTAACATGAGAAATGTGTCTCTAGAAGGCAGAATTCAGAATGTGCATTGCTGTGCATGTTTGCTGTCTGTGCTTCTACAGTTTTATGTTCCGGGAACAGTGGTTCATGTTCAAGTCTGCAGAAACCAAGTTACAGTGAGGTGGGAAGGCCCGTGTGGAAGATGCTGAGTGACACTGGGCTGGATTCACACAGGGCAGGTGCTGCCTTTGGGCACCCACTGGAGCCCCACATCTTATCCTGGCTGAGGTTCCTTCTGAAGCACAGCAAAAGGCCCGGAGCAAGGTGCACACCTGAAATCCTAGCTACTCAGGAGATGGAGGCAAGAGGATGGCAAGCTCAAGGCCAGCCTAGACTACTTAGTGAGACCCTGTCTCAAAATAAGAAAACAAAGCAGAATGTGCATTTGATAGGGAACGGCTGGTGCTGTGGCGAGAGCTGAACCTGTGAGCTTCTTGGCATTCCCACGCCCACGAGTTGATGGGCGGGTCCCTGGTAGGCAGGGCTGCAGCAGGAGGGGCAGGCCTATACTCCCTGCAGTTGGGTCCCCTGCCCCAGCCTTTACTTCTGAATCCTGAGCTTGAACTCTACTTTCCCTTCGTAGGGGTCATGGGGGTTGTCGAAGGTAACGTGGTCGGCAAGGATCTTGCACACAATGACGACGTCCAAGTTCCAGGGAATGTTGAGAAGCTTCACTGCCACCAGAGGGTTGCTGTAGTGGGGCTGTGGGAGACAGATGAGAGCCCTGAGGTGGACAGCAAAACCACATGGCAGGCAGTGGGTCAGTAGAGGGCTTCCTCCCATGTGCCTTGGCCAGATTCACAGGTCCAGCCAGATGCAGCTGACTCATGTGGCCACCTCTGCCCAATGTGTGGGGACTGGTAGGCGGGAGTACAGGATGGGTCTGGGGATGGACACAGGTGGATGTTCAGGCAGAAAAGGGTTTGTGGAGCCCTTGAAGGGAAGGGAGTTAGGGCTGCGTGAGATGAGCGAGTTTCTGGGGTGTTACGAGGGCCAGGCTCTGGGAAACAGACAGCTGACCAGCTGGGTCCGCCTTCTTCCTGTGAGAAGGGCCGCTTTGCGCTCAGTGTGAGGCTGTGGGCAGAGTGAGCAGATGTCTTACCTGCGCTTTCTTCCCATAGTACGGGAAGTAGTGTAGGCTGAAGGTGCCGTTGGGTGGGTAGTAGTCCACCTGCAGGGCCCTGGGGTCCTGGTGAGGCTCATCCTGGATAGGAGAAGACAGCTGAGCCTGGGGGATGGCTGTGGCTGGCAGGTGTGTATGTGAGCATGTGCACATGCAGTGAGCCGTGTGCAGGGCTCACGTGTACGCTGCCTGCATGTCAGCCTCAGCTGTGCTTCTGGGTTGAATCTGATACTCAGCTGCATCTGCCACCCTTCTTTTATGTTTTGTTTGAGGCAGGGTCTCAGTTGCACAGGGTGGGCTCGAACTTGGAGTCCTCCTGCCTCAGCCCCCAGGTGCTGGCATCAGGGGTACACATCACCATGCACAGGTTGCCCTTCAGTCAGCTTCAGACCCTGTGCCGAGAGCCAAGCCAGAGAGCAGCTGTCAGTGTGCACAGCTGGGGCCTTTCATACCATGAGTCCCGCTGGGGGCCCAGTGGGTAGAGTGTGGCAGGGCTGAGCACCATTCCAGGGGGATGGAGCCGCTGGCTCAGCTGCCAGCCGTTCCGAGGCAGTGCAGCTTTCTGGGATCAGCACAAACACAGTTCCGGGAGGACCTGGAATTCTGACAGGGAGCTTGAGCTCACCAAAGGACAGGAGGATGCTTTGCCTTCTTTTAGGTGTCAGATCAGCCTGCACATGTGACCAAACTAACTGAGAAAAGGAAGAGCCAAACACTGCAATCCAGAGAGAAGTGAGGCTCTGGGGACTGATGCTTCCACAGACCCACATGGGATCCAGGACCTGGTGTACAACACAAGCGAGAACGAGCTTAGCTTTTACAGGTCATACTAGAAAGGTGGTTTTTTCTTTTTTGCAAGAATGCCAGCTCTCACAGCTCATCACTAACCAGGTTAAACGCCTGCTGCTTTTGGGGATCTAAAATGTGTTTGTAAATGAGCCAATAGAAAGGACCAAATACTGGTACCAGTATGGTGGTTTCCAAATTGCTGCCAAGCATCCTGGAGTTGGTAACATCCCCTCTAAGGTAGGGCTGTGACAACATGTTCCTTCCTGCAAGGTCTTCATCCACCAGTCTCTGGATGATGCCTGTCCCTGTGTGGCCAACTGACTGGGTGACAGGTGATATGTCCCTGAGAGCTGGTCAGTTCATTCCCATGTGCCCCTGGCAGTCTGGAGACCTGGGTCACCCCAGGAGCTCACCAGCGCTTGGCAGTCCCCACATCTACTCACCAGGAAGGCGCAGTCTACTCGGGGCGCTGTACTATTGCTGGGGAGGAACTTGACGATCTGGAAGGAAAGGCACTGCTGTCCCATCCTGAGCTGTGAGCTGCTGAGGCCCTGACAGAACCCTGGCCACAGCCCTTCTGCTGTAGCCCTGGCAGGACTCTGGCCAGCCCAGGATGGTAGCAGTGCATGAGCATGTGGCTTCCTCCAGGGCAGTGGAAGTGAGCACTGTGGCCTTGAGTCCTGCTACCCTTCAGTCTCTGGAGCTGTGACCCAGGGCCCTCTGCATGGACAGCTTCTGCCCTTTGGGCCTCTGCCTGGACAGCACCCTGCCCTGTGCCTATGGCAGGTACAACGTTGTGCCTTTTCTGCTGATGCACATGTGATTCCTCACACCTTGGGCAGAGCACCAGGTACTGCCAAAGCCCTGGTGACTCCATGGTGCCAACCCTGGGCCTGGAAGTTGGCCATCAGGCCTCTGACCCAGGCAGAAATGCTGCTACAGGAGACCCCCAGGCACTGCCAGCCCCACAGCCCCCACTGCAGTCTGTACAGTATCCTAGCCACAGGAGCCAGCAGGCACTCATGTCTGCTTAGGACCCCTGCGTACTGAGCCAGTGTGCAGAGAAACAGGGCAGCTTCCAGGGGAGACCACTGCACTCACCCTGTTCATTTTGATGATAAAGCATGGCTTTCCCTCCTCAAAGCCGAAGCTAGGGTCTGCCAGGCCTGAGCAGTTTTGCAGCATGTCTGCTGTGAACTTGCAGGAGAACTTGGTGTGGTTTGGGGCCCCGAAGCTCTCCTGGAAGAAGTACTTCTCGGAGGAGCAGTTGATACTGCCCCTCTGGGACGCTGGGGTATAGCCTGCGGGGACACAGCACTGCTGACAACCCTGCCCTGGCACACCTCCTGGAGTCCTGAACCCCTAGCTGTGGCTAGCTCAGCCTACCTGCCAGGAAGCTGTGGAGTGTTTGCACCAAGCCTGCCCAGGAGCTATTGTCCAAGACGTTGTAGGAGATGTCCAGGCCTCTGTCCCCATACACATCTGGTCGCAGGGTCACCCCTGGGGAGATAATGCCACCTGACTGCTTTCTGCAGCCTCACACACACCTACCACCCTTGTGCCTAAGGTGGAGCCCAGTCCTCATGTACCCTGAGAGGAGGATGCAGGCCAGACTGCTTCTGGGTGAGGAAATGTAGCCGACGTGTGGCCTTGGGACTCCTGCCCGCCAGCAAGGACACAGCACAGTTGGTGTGAGGCCCCGACCTGTACCCGAGAGGAATGTTCTCTATAGGGGGCAGGTCTTGAGCCTGGCTGAGCCTCAAGCAGGTACCCAGTGTTGCTTGAGTCTGCAGTCAGGTCCCTAAGTCAAATTATCTGGAGGCACATTAAAAAATCTGCCCTGGCTTTAGTCATGAACAAAAGCAGTTGGATGGCATGTTAGTTGTAAAAATAATTAAAAACCAACATGCAAGAGAGAAAGGAGTTGAAGGAAACATCCTCTGGTGCGAACTTCCTGGGCTCTTGCAACGGCCACCCACTCGCCTTCCCCCACCAGCTTGGTTGATCCACAAACTGTGAAGTCTCCCCGGTGGTAGATCTGTACTGGATTCAGCCTGTCCCTTGGAAGCAGCTGCTTTATAAGTACATAAGGGAGCGCTTTGTTGTTTTGATGGGTGTTGTGAACCTAACAGCTATACTTGGTTTAAAGCAGAGAACTGTCCAGGAGTAACAGAAAAGGAGCCAAGGCAGTGGGCCTGGTGGCGCACGCCAGCACACCTGATGCCAGCACACCCAACATTCTGCAGGACCAAGGCAGAGAATTGGAAACTTGAGCCCAGCCTGGTGACTTAGCAAGACTCTGTCTCAAAATGAAAAACTTAAAAAGGGCTGAGGATGTAGCACAGGGTGATGGGCCTGGGCCCAATCCCCAGCACTGCAAAAAACCCAAAAGCATACAAGCAAAAACTATGGGAAAGGCTTTGACTCTCGTTTCCTGGCTGCCGGGGAGAAGGACCCCATCTTTCTCATTCTCAGCAGCTTGGGGTGACCAGTGCCATCTCACTGCAGCCCATTCTCCTGATGTCAGAGGATATGTCCTACCCACACGAAGTGTCCTGTGTGCACGGCTCCACATGAATGAGTGGGCTCAAGGCAACTTGTCTCCACAACAAAAGCCTTCTAGTAAACTACACTTGAAGTCAGACCATGATCCAGGTTGTCCTCCTCATCAGATGAGGCCTTGGGACCTCTGCCTGGCCTGCAGCTGAGTTTGTGTGCCTGGCCAGGAGCACCACTGGGATTCAGACCTCCTACCTACCCGGCGACTTCAGCTGGTCCTGGTAGTCAGGGGTGTACGGGTCGATGGTCTGCATCAGCACATAGATGCACAGTGCAAAGAGTCCGGTCATCACCACATAGAAGGCCACATAGTAGAGGCTGATCCACACTGCAAGGTGAGACACAACCATGGTGTAGGAGCTGGCACAGAGCCCACAGCGCAGACCTCAGATTGCATTGACCTCTCCACCCCCACACATTCCCTATTCAGTATATCCACTCTGCGCCACAGCCCTCTCCACTCACAGCCCCTCTGTGCCCGACAGACCTCTAACCCTAACCTTCCACTCTACAGTTCCTCCACCCACAGACCCTTCACTCGCTCCCCACAGCCCTCAGACCCTCCGCTCACCACAGCTACTCCCGCTGTCACACCATCCCCGTGCTGTCCCTGTCACTGTCCCTCCCCACATTTTCTGTCCCATGCTGTAGTGGACCTTATGTAGGAGCTGGGGCGTGGCAAAACTGGCAGGGGAAATGAGCAGGACCTGTGAATCCAAAGCTGCCAGGTCAAGGCCAGGACCCACAGAGCTTCTCACAAGCTCCCATGAGCTGTGGACAACATAAGAAAGAGCGGCCACCATGGAAGCTGCTCTGCAGCGTGCACTTGCATAGTAGCCTGCACGGCATTTCTCAGATGGGGCGTGCACATTTATTTTTGCTTCTACCCTCTTTTTGTCTCTGTTCAGCCCAAGTTTGCTCTGCAGAACTGGTTTTGTCCATAGCTGTTTACCCTGCGTTTTTCAAATAAACTTTTGGCTTGGCTTGTCCAGTTCTTTGTTGGGGGCAAGAAGGGCCTGGAATACTTTGGATTGGTATGGCTTTTCTCAAGCACCCACCCGGGCCAGCGGTTTAGCTCAGTGGCAGGGCACTTGCCTGGCAAGCACAAGGTCCTGAGTTTGATTTCTGGTTCCAAAAACAAGGAAAGAACCCACCCTATAACAGACCTGTGCAAGCAGAAACTCACAGCAAGGGAGAAGTCCTGAGTGTGCTGCTCATCCCCCGGGGGCATTTTACTGTTAAAGGTGAAGCACTTGGCTACACAGGCCATTGTCATCTCAAGCAGTGCCCACTGACCAAGGGCCTGTCCTTGGCACCCTGAGGTAAGAAAGACTGTGCTCCCGTGGTGCAGAAGGGAAACTGAGGTAGCGAAGAGTTATGACCCCCATACATGGGGCCCAGCACTTGCACGCAGAGTCCTGCGGGAAGTGGGCAGTGAGAGCACAGAAGATGATGGGTCCACGCAGCCACGGGCCCAGAAGCCAACACATGACCGGCAGCGGCTGTGCTCTAGGTGCGTGCAGCTCCATCCTGTTTGCCCAGAGTCCCTCCTGTGATGCAGCCCTGGACACACTCCGCCGGGGGAGCCTGTCTTTCCATTCCAAACAACTTGATCAAAGCAGACATTTTGGGGATGCTGAGGGCAGGCGTGTGATGTGTTCCTCCAAGACAGTGCCTTGCTGTGTGTTCCGTGACTCATGGGGACCACTGTAGTGAGTCATCGTCCAGTGCCCCACAGTGCAGGGCAGGAGGTAGGAGTCACAGGCTAGAGGTGCCAGCCCCAGGGCCGCTGTGTCTGGTGGTGCTACTTTCCAGCTGAGACCCCTGGGGTCCAGGAAGTAGATCTCTGTGCCCGTCTTCCTCCATCTGGGGCGGGACCATGGGCCAGTGTGCCTCAGCAGGTGATGGTGGCCTCAGCCATGGGCATCTGCACAGCACTGACCCACTAGAGCATGTCCGTGTGCAGTGGACCATGCTGTGGCTGAGTCCCCTATAGGTCATGGTGTGGCAGGTCCCCTCCCTGTCCTGGTGCTGATAGGTGTTACCGGCTTGGTTGCCACATGGGCCTGGGATTCAGTGTGTGCTGCCTGCCACAGGGCCTCATGGCTCCTCACCCCACTTCACAGAACCAAGTTTCAGAAGGTGATGAACTTGCACCTGCAGTCAGTGGAGAGCAGGTTGGGGAGGGCTGGCCTCGGCCTGCGCCTGCAGCCTCACAGCCACTGCAGGTCACTCAGCCTTTGGCCAGCTGGGAGAGGCTGTGCAGCCAGGGTGGGACCCAGACTTCAAGAGGGGTGGGGGTGCCCTGTGGTTGCTGGGCACTGCCGCCCAGGAACAGCAGCCTGTCCTGTGCCTTACTGGGCTGGTTTCCTCAGTTCCAAGACCCAGCCTCAGGTCCCAAGGTTGTACCCACACCTTGGGTCTGGGACCTTTCCAGAAAGTTCTGAGGGGCCTGGAGGCCAGCAGGGCAGTTCCAGGGAAACTTGGCAACTAGGACCACCCCACTCGACAGCTCTGAGGGGACAGTGGCTGCTGCACCCCAACTTCTTTTTCTTTTGTCTTTTTGAGACAGGGTTTTAGAACTCACTGTGGAGCCCAGACTGGCCTCAAACTTGCAGCCATCCTCCAGTCTCAGCCTCCTGAGTGCCGGGATGACAGGAGTGTGCCACCACGCCTGGCCTGTACCCAACTTCTTCCTAGGTCCTCTCTGGCTTTCTCCCTGTCACCTGAGCCCCGTTGGCCATGTTTGCTTTCTGCTCTAGAGCTTGCTGTGCCATTTAAGTCACATCAGAGAGGCGGGGTGCTGAGTCCTCCAAGAGAGAACAGGGTCTTGGAGAGGCTGTACCACGAAGTACAGACAGTGGGTTCTCACTCCATACGCATCATCGGCACCATTGTGGCCTAAAGTGGGACCCCTCAAGCTCTGCAAATCCATAGGCTCATCCTCATTTCCTCAGTCGGGGAGGTTGGGCCTGGGTTGGCACTCCACGGGGTGCCAGGGACCAGGGACGCCAGACAGGCCAATGTGCTCTGCAATGAGTTACACCATCATCCCCTCTCCCCGGAGAGCACAGCACTGCAGAGGCCCTGGGGCCACAAGGTGTCCCTGGGCTCCCACTCAGCTGCCAGGGCCTGAGGGTCAGGGAGGGGATTCACCTATTCCGGGTTCCTAAGCAATTTGTTTGTGGAGGACTTGCCCTACAGGGCTGCCTGTGGTCAGTGAGAATATTTCTGCCCCTGAGGCTCAAGTGGCTGCCTGCAGCCAGACGGGCGGGGATCTGGCAGCCCGCAGCCTTGAGCAGCAGTGTCCTGCACGGGGAGAGGGAGCGGGTGCTGAGTCGCAACTGCACAGCAGGGGGCGCCTGACTGCGGCTCCCATATTGGGCGTCCCAGAGATTTGTTCTTTGACTAATGGTTCCGTGTGCCTCAAATTATCCGACCAGAGAGCCACCATAGCTGCCTTTAAAATTCTTTAAAGACTTATTTTGAGAATCATGGTTTTTAAAATGCTGTTCTCAGACATGCTGTGACAATTCAGGGCCACACAATGCTCCTGCTTCCGGGGTCAGCTGGGGCCCAGGCTGCCTAAAGTTTGTGCCCATGTGACGTCCTGGCAGGCCTGTGCTACCTTCCACCCCTGCTCGCCCACAGGGTCTCGGAGAGGCTGCACCACGCAGGGGGCTGAAGGTCCCTCCGCAGCGCCCACACCTACCCCAGCGGGCTGGGGTGCGGCCCAGCATCTGCCCGGTGTCTGGGTTCCAGCAGTAGTGCCGGAACTCCTCCATCCTCTGGCTGCAGGTCTTCTTTTCCTGCAGAGCCGCCATGCCCTTGTCTAGAAGTCTCTCCTGCTCCTGGCCCGGTGGAGACGTCCGCCCTCCCGTGCCTCTTATAGTCTCCTCCAGAGGAGGTTGGCAGCACCTGAGAGAGGCTATCGGCTCTGCCTTCATCTCCAAACACAGGGAGGGGCCACAGCCCCTGCTATCGCACCTTCCACCCACACCCTGGCACTGGCAGCCCCAGCTTGCCCTTGGGATGTCCTTGGGATGCCCTTGGCTGGTGACTGTTGCTCAGCTCCTTCAGGAGGTGAAATGCAAGCATGAGTCAGAAGCAGACAACAGCCCGGGCCAGCAGACCTGCTGAGACAAAAACTTTCAACCTTCGGCTTCTGCAGAGGGCCTGGGTGCCCAGAGTGACCTTGTAGCCCTTGACATTGGATGTTTGTCCCCATGCATGACAGGTGGACTGGCATCACAGTAGGGAAAGGGCCAGCCTGTGCATGAGGAGGATGCCCTCTTGCCCCTTGGTGGGGTGGGACAGCACCCCGTGGGTTTCTGTGTCCCTGGAGGAGCCCAGCCACTGTGACAGCAGCTGCTTGGTACCAGTGTGCTCCGTACTGGTGTCTTCGGGGTGCATTCCAATGAGGCCTTGGCCCACCTGTTCCCGGGTGTCAGGGTCTGGGGGAAGAGTGTGTGAGCAGCACATGGGGATCAGTTACAAACACTGAACTCCACTTGTCCCTCTGCTGTGACCTGAGCACCCAGCATGCAGCCAGCTCCAGGGCTCAGAGGCTTCCTGCAGCTGGCGCGGGTCTACAGTGTCCTCTCTGCAGGGAGGTGGGCGGGGAGACCAGGAGAGGGGACAAGCTCAGGGGGCCTGCAAATGTGGAAGGCCAAGCCCAACTGCAACATGGGCGCTGACATCCAGGATATTGCATGAGGAATCATGTCTACGAGTTCATTTCCAGTCACAGCCAGGCTTTAAAGCTCGGGGACTAGTGTAGCCACACAGTTCCTTTGCGAAGAACAAGGAAGGTTCCTGTAGCCACCGCTCAGCCTTTCTCCTTCAGAATAGTTCAGAGTCTGCCTGCAAACCAGTACCAGGTGGAGCGGCACCGTTTTAGCCCAGACTCTTCCCCAGCACTGCCCATCTCTGATGCTGAGAGCTGAGGGCCACCCAGGCCCAGAAGTGCTGGAGGCTGCCGTCTCCCTGTGTGAGCCCTGGGCTTGGGACTCCAGAGGCAAGGACCCAAATGCACCTGTGTCTGCAGCCTTGCTGGTGACAGAAATGCTCTTGATAGTACATGGATCTTTCCTGGATGTCTTTGAACCCCGTGTCCCGATAGTCGGAGTTTCCAGAAGCAACCTTGTGCACCGGCTGCACATGCGTGATCAGAGTGGCCTTGTGCCTGTGGGAGGGCCATCGATTGGGTAGAGGACAGTTTCCCTGGAGCATCACAAGAATGCAAAGCCAGGAAGTCTCAAGTGGCTCCAGATGAAAGGGGCCTCAACACCAGGCCCCTGACACTTCTGGCATCAGGTCAGCCCAGTGGGTACTTAGGATGGTCACCACCACCCTGTGTAACATAGTCACTGCCCATGGGAGCCATGGAGGTCACACGGAGCCAGAGCTCCTGCCCACCTGACAGTGACGAGGGGCCCTCAGTTCCCAGGGGAGTCCAGGCCTCTACCTCTCATAGCAATGGTGAGATTCCCGTGCCAAGTGGAGCTGGAGAAACAAGCGGAAGTGAGAAGAAATGCCTGTGCTACTGCTAATTGGGCATCACACGAAGAACTAAGAGCACCATCAGTGTGTCCCAGGTCAGACAGGTGTTCAGTACCCAGCCAAGATTTAAGGCAGCCATGGTCACAGTGCTTCAAAAAGTAATGGCAAATGTACTCAAAACAAATACAAAGAAACTCTCAGTAAAGAAATGGAAAGTTTAAAGAAAGAAATAGAAGCTATAAAGAGCAAAATGGAAAATTTTGGTTTGAAAATACAATGATCAAAATAAAAAGCCTAAACAGCGGGCTTAGCAGCAGAACATGGGGGACAAAGTGCCCACAGTGTGGACAGCACTGGGGACACACGGCTGCAGGACACGTGTTGCAGCCAAAGGTTGGCAATGGCATTGGCATAGCCTGGAGGGAGTCTGGAGGCCACTGCTACAAATGCCCAGTTGATGAACTCAGATTTGGCAAAGATGTAGACTCACAGACCCAAGAAGCTGAGCAAACCCACACGGGTGCCCCTGCCACCATCAAACATATGAAAACTAAAGACACGAAAAGACCTTAACAGCAGCCAAAGAAGAACTACTTAAATGACCGCAGAATTCTCATCAGATACTGAAGAGACCAGAAAAAAATTGCATAATAATTTTGTTTTGTTTTTAATTTGAGATGAGTTCTTGCTGGGTAGTTCAGACTGGTCTCAAACTCACTATTGAACATGATGTGATCCTCCTGCCTCGGCCTCCTGAGTAATGGAATTACATGCATGTGCCACCATGTCTGGCTGCACAATAATTTTAAAGAAAATAGCTGTTAAGCCACAGTCTTTCTGTTTGTTTTGTTTTGTTTTTGGGGTTTTTTGGTATCAGGAATTGAACTCAGGACCTTGCACTTGCCAGGCAGGCGCTTGTGCCGCTGAGCTAGATCCCTGGCCCCAACCACAATCTTATCCCTAGAAAATATCATCAGGAATGTAGGGAGAATCCAGACATTTTCAAATGAAGAAAAAGTAAAAACAAGCAAACAAAAATGTTGCCAGATGATTTATTCTAAAAAAAATGACTAAGAGAAGCTCAAAACACAAAGGAAATGAAGAAAGAAGAAATACTGGAAGGAAGGAATAACTAGAAAAAAATGGGCGATTAACATAGATTTTCATTTTCTTCTTGGGTTTTAAATTATGTTCAGTGAGTAAAGCAACAATTCCAACAATCGCTCTATAAGTAAAAGAAGCGATTAAAGCAGTCATAGACCCCGTTTAACAACTGGGTTGAGTCCTGCGACTGCAGGGTGTTAAGTGAGGGATTGTGTGGAGTATGTATACTGCATTACTTAGGCAAAGAAATGGTCAGAGGAAGCTCCGACTTGATAACTCTGCTTCTACCTGTGGAATTCTTACATACAATGCTGTGATGGGCAACAAAACAAACTACAGTGCTGCGCTGGGTCAGCGGATCACGGTGCTGAGCTGCAGAAGATGCCAAATGGGCCTCATTGCCATGCAAGCTCCTGTTCCATGAGCCTGAAAATGGCCCTATATCTAAGCCATGGGTGTGGAGTCTTAACAGCTCACCTCAGCCATAAATCCAAACAGCAGTGAAGCAGGTTGGTCATTAAATGAGGAACATCTACACAACGATGAATAGGGGAGGAAAAATGGGATAAGTTTTATATACTACATTTGAAGAAATAAAACAGTAGCACCAAAGAATATGGTAAGTGATATACACAATGCAGTGCCTCGACCTACCAGTCAACAGCAACATAAAGAAATACACTTGAAGTAGTATAGAGGTATAAAAATTGAACTCTAAAAATGTCCAAGTGTGATCCCTCACACGTCAAGCCTTGCACTCCTGTGCATGGTTCAGTGCATCAGTTAGAAGAGGAGGTTGGCAGAGTGGATTTAAAATGCACCATCTACAGGAGACTCACCAGGTGGGATGCACAGCAGGCTGAATGGAGGAGCTATGCCATGCAAGTGCTAACCCAGAAAAACAGCAGCTAAGTGCACACCGTACAGGGCATCATCAGCGTGAGAGTTTCCAGCAGCAAAGAGGCTCTCTGTAAAGTAAGAAAAGGGCCAATGCATAGAGAAGACAGAGCAACCCTAAAAGAGCAGAAATACCAAATGTGCTGTGAACTTCCAGAACTGGGTGTAGCAGACCAACGCACAATCAGAAGTGGAGGCGCTTCAAAGCACTTCTTTCACCAGCTGATAAGAGAACTAGACAAATGTCAGGATGGACAGAAGCTTCGACTGCCTCAGCCTCCGCGTGCCCTCTGCAAGGCAGCCCGCAGCACTGGCATGATGCTGTTCTTCTCAAGAATGGAGCAGACACAAAGTAGGCTGTGTTGTGGGCCATGGGATAAGTCTCAGCAAATTTAAAAATTTATATTCTACAATGAGAGTTCGCCAACCACCATGGGATCAAAGTAGGAATTAATCACAGAAGGCACCAGGAAAGCCTCAGAACACAGAAAAACTATAGTACACTCCTGATAATTGAGTCTAGAGGAAGTCTGTGGGGAAAAACTTTAAAAATACGTAGGATGGAGAGAAGACATAAATACACCCTACTGAAATTTGTGGCACACAGTTATCATAGCATTAAGAGGAAATGTTGTAGCACTAAATGTGTGCGTTAGAAAAGAGGCAACGCCCTCATTTCGGCATTCGTAGCTTCAGCTACGGAGACCCATTGCCCAGCTGCAAGGGGTGGGGAACGGTAATGCTGGAGCCACATGGTCTGGACCCGCCCCCACCCATAGCACGATGACAGGGTGGAGCCGGGCGGTCCGCTGTGAGCATATGTGCTTTCCCACCTCCAACCATGGCAGTTTGTATACACCCCTGTAGGTTATAGTATAGTCTGAGGCAGCTATGTCTCTTCCCAAGGCGAGAGTCCAAGGATATAGATAAACCCAGGAGTACAGTTATTATCACAGGGAAGATAACTGATTGAGTGGTAGGGCAATGGAGATGAGGGAGGAGAAAAAACGAACTGATCAAAAGGGCCATCATCTGTGTAACCTGAGTAACAAAGGTGAAGGTAACATTACGTAGGACAGCATCCAGAGCTAATTCCCTTCTATGTTCTCTATAATTCTGTATTTCCTCAGTCGTTTTTGTATTAGCAGAAATGAAGATAACTTTATATTATACAGCATCCAGTGCAAATTCCCTACTATCTTCTCTATAATTTGGTATTTCCTTTAATGTTTTAGTGTTAACTAATGTGAAGATAACTATGTAATACAA
>PVLD010019438.1:0-36415 GCA_004027595.1 Dinomys branickii
AGCCGATCTCTGTCGGGAGTCGCCGGAGAGCTGCGCCGGCTCAGGAGGCGGGAGGGATCGAGCTGTCTGTATTCTCGGGGCGCTAGGACCCAGCAAATCTTTCTCTCCGCTCCCGGCGGCGTTTGGGGCCCTCCGCGCGGCTCGCCCGACACGCGCGAAACGTGGGACCGCCGGGCGTCTCCGCCGCCAACAAGCCGATCTCTGTCGGGAGTCGCCGGGTGGCTGCACCGGCTCGGGAGGCGGGAGGGACCGAGGCGGCCGCACTCCCACTGCGCTTGGACCGAGCCAAGCTTCTTCCCCGCGGGGATCGTCCCTGGCTCCCAGCGTCTGGGGCTTTCCCACGTCTCGCCCCGGCAGCCTGGTCCGCCCTACCACGTCTCTCCCGGCATCTCAGAGAAATACGCCCAGTTTAAACTTCCCAGCCGAGGTCCCGGCATTCACGCTCGCCAAGTCTGTCTCGAGCTGGTGGTGTTTATTAAGGAGGTTCGCTCCCTTGCTGCTCACCTGGTCGCCATCTTCCCCGGATCGATCAGTTGTTGAATTGTTATTTCTTGGTTTCTTGCTATTTTTAGGAGATTCTTCCCTTCATAGTCACTCACAGCAATACTCTTGTTAGGGCTGAAAGTCTATCTTCAGCTTCGTTCAAGTATGTGGAAAGCCAGTTTTTCCAGCACCATGTTTTGCCAGCTTTTCATGGACGTTTTAATTTCCTCAGTATCTGTTTGAATGTTTAATGCATTCTAGTTTTTTTCTATATTGTTCATTAAATGTTTCCATTACTTTTCTATGCTCCTTCATTTTCTTTTCTGTCTTCTTTAGATGTGCTAAGCAATTCTTCATTATTGTCATATCTTCTTTTACCTCAGAGATTATTTCTGATATGATACGATGTCTTCTATGGCCTGATGGAGTTGTTTCTTTACTTCAGTTGCTATTATCTCAGAAATTTCAGATACGTAACTTCCAAGCTCTTCCGTGTTGATATCTCCTGGACTTGTTCTGGGTGGGCTAGAGGTCTGCAATTGCATTTTGCTCCTTCTTTTTGTCATTTTCAGAGATCCAGAAGTTCCCTGGAGCCCAGTCTCACTCCCAGGATGATGTCAGAGTGGCAGGGCAAGAACCCAAATTCCTTGGTGCTCTGTGTGGTCTCTCAATGGTGTGTACATTGGGATGCAATCTCTGATGCTCCCATCACTGTCCTGGACTCAACATAGCGCCCACGTAGAGTTTCCCAAAGCTGTCCGTGTTTCAGCGCTGTTTCCCCAAGCATGTAGTAGTGTGTGGGTTATGGCCAGTGAGACTCCAGATACTGCCTGGGACCCAGCCTGGTTCCCATGCCACTTGGGGAGGGCTGAGTGTGCAGTCACTAAGGCCACTGAAGCTGTCTAAGATTCAGCTCAGCTCCACTGAGTTTTCAAAGTAGGGGCAGGGAGTGGCCTCCCAGGCTCATGAAGCTGTCTGGGGTCTGCCTGGCTCCCATGCTCATGGGGGCGGGGTGGGGCAGCTCATCAGCATTTCCCAAGCTGTCCAAGGCTCAGCTCAGCTCCAACACGGGCTGAGGAAGTTCTTATGTTGGACTTCCTGTCTTCTGAAAGTCAGGCGCACTAGCCCTACCTACAAAGGAGGGTTCTTACAGATAGCATTTCAGTCCCTTTTAGTGACAGCACTTCAGGTATTTTATGACAGCTGGTCTTTTGTCTACTTTTCCTAGTAGATATTTCCAGTTCTTGAAATGGTGTCTGAAAGCACAAATGAGTCCTCTGGTTTCTCTAGTTCACCAAGCTGATGGCCCCAGGCTGCCCCCCATTGCTTACGTTGCCTTGTGACAGAGACTTCTCCTTGACGGTCCCCTGCTGCAGGTCCTCTGTCACTTGGGAGCTCTCAGAATCAGTATATGTCTTTTTCAACCTTGGAGTCCAAAGAGCCTTTTCCACTTGGGCATCTTTTGAGATGTGAACAATGATGCATCTGGATGCCTTGGCAATATCCCTCCATCTCAGGTCCTAAACTCTCTCCTGGAAGAAAGCCACAGAATTGTACAAATGGTACCATCAACATCTTTGATCTACAGAACGGCTTTTAGAAAACTTCAGTGACTGGCTAGCCCAGATGGGACCTATCTGGCCTGTTCAATGTGCTCTTGTCATGCCCACTGCCCAGCTGGAAGAAGACATTGAAGACATGGGTGGGCAACTTCCCACAGGTGCCCTGCTCCCAGAGTGACAGCTACTCCATGGCCCTCGCACAGTGCTTCGTTCGAGCCCCATCCTGTGCTATTCTGGGAATGAGCCTAATACGTTATCATTCCCACTCGCCATAGTGCTAAGAATCAGCTTATTATCAAACTTATTGATTAGTTCTTCAGATGATTGATTCAGCTCCCAGACGCCCACATGGTTTGCCTCTGTTCACATTAATGACTCCAAACATTCTGAAGTAGAAGCATCATAATTTTATTGTAGTCCCTGCCTATCTGGAGCTCACTACTAATTCATACACCATTTATTTACTCTGTTAGTCTCTAATTTTCTCCAAGAAGGAAGTTCTATAGTTTGTATCATTTAAAGTGAAATAAAGTCAATTCAGTTAAGAATCACATATCACTGACTAAAAAAATATTGAAAGACTGGACAGTCTATACATTCATAGTGGTGAAGCGTTGATTGCCATGCACAGTGACCAAGCAGACAGCCATGGATTGAATTATGTCCCCACTAAATTTGTGTGTTGAACCCATAACCCTCACTGCAATGAATACTTGGAGATGGGGCTGAAGGGAGATAAGTGAAGTTTAGCTGAAGACAAAAGGATGGGGCCTTCACTGTGGGATTAGTGCCTTTATAAGAAATGACTCCAGAAAGGTGAGACTCTCTCCCTCATGCTCCCTTCCACTCACAACTCTATGTCTCACCCCACCCCCGCCATACAACAGCCACCCGTGGGGCTCCAAGAAAGCTGTGACCAAAACCTACATCTGCCGGGATCTGGATCATGAATCTCTCTCCTCCATCACTGTGAGAAGAGAGATTCCTGTTTAACCCATCTGGTCTAATGTAGGAAATTATGGCTATTTGAAGCACAGGAAAAGCATTTTAAGTGAAACTTATGCATGTATTAATTAGTTTCATTAATGGCACTCATAATTTCTTTGCAGATGACAGAGACTTGGTTTGACTTCTAAAGTCTAATTTTACTGGAATTTTAGGCATTACAAAGTCATACCTGATTATTTATTTTTATTATATTTCATTGCATATGTAACCAAATAAAATAAAAAGATGACTCAATGCTTTGATGTAGTGTGCAAATATATCAAGAGCAAAAACATAGTGGGAAAATATATATTCCTTTTCTTAACACTGCAATAAAAACATGAACTTTGGGAACCATGCATAGAATCATAATTAACCAAATTGGACACAGCACTTTTAGAGTATAAAATTTGAAATGCCACACACTCTCCCTAGAGCCACAGCTGTATCTCAACAGAACATGATAGAAAAGCAATACATCTGTGTAAAGGGTTCTTTTGGTTTAGCAGGATGCCAATTGGCAGAGAACCAGACAAAGCCATCCTCTGAGTTAGTCAGATGTTTAGATTTCCAGTGAAGGTTCTGCAAACAACTACCCAAGTGCATTGACAGTCAACTGCTAGAACAACGGCTTCTCTATTTTCTAAAGCAGTACTTGTGTACAATCCATAAACAAATTGTTAGAGGCTTTGTACATCTGGACAACACAGTTATAAAGTTAATCTTGGTTGAAAAAAAAGAGTACACACTGGTTTTAATTTGGATGGAATTTTGATCAGGGAAAAATTTTACTGTGAGTATTTCTAATGTGCCTGTGAACCTGTGCAAATTAGCTTTGAGTGGCCAAATGTAGAAGATTCTGATAAAATAAATGAAGAGAAGTCTAGGGGAATCTGACAATCTCATCGATTGTTTAGGTCCGTGGTCTAGCAAGAAGCCTGGAGCTCGCCCTATCAATTCCAGACTTCAGATTTCAAGATCATTATTTCACAAATAACTTCATTCTTATGCTTAAAAATAGTCAAAGTCTTCTAGCACTTTCATTTACTCAGAGCATCTAGAATATTGAACCTGTCTGCCTGATCCTTCACTGATTCCTGATACTGTTGGGCCCATATAAATCTAATGTCTTCAAGTACTGACATCAGAAAACTGAACATTTCTTGCCATTCCAGTCCTTTCAAAGTGGAAAGCAAACGTATTCATAGCAGAAAGAGTGTTTGCAAATGTGGGGAAAGAAGGAAGTAACATGCATGGTATTGCACAACTGGCCCTATAGAAAGTCAGATTCTTTCCCTGGAGTTGTTAATCCTCCCGTGTCTCCTCAAGCCCATTCTGGTCACTGTCCTGACACAGCTGCCTGCTCTGGATGGCTTCTTTCTGCAGGCTGGACCACATCTGAAGTCAGTGCAGCTCCCATCGCCACGAGACGATGAGTCCCGGGAGCCCTCAGCACAAAACTGTCAGGTTCACCCCAGAATTCCTAGCCTCTCAGTTCTCATCACCATTCCCACAGAAGTCCACATACACACAGTTGGGATCTATGTGGAAAATTTAGCATTTATTAATTAATATAGCATTAATTAAATATAGCATTAATTAATAGTTAGAAGCAGATGAGCTAGAGCAACCACAGTTATCATATAACAGTAACTCTAGTATGAAATGAACTCATTTATAGAAAATCTTACCACATCTGCACAGGAACATAACAAAATTACTTCATGTTAATATTTCATATTCCTCAGGTGTATTAATTCATGTTGTGTTAAAAACAATTTTATAAGCAGTATACAGACAAGAATGGTATGAATTTTTTAGGTAGGAATCCTGGAAGAAATGAAATGACTGATTTAAAGTCATCTTGATTGAGAATAGGAAACAAAACCCAAGTTTGCATTTCAGGGTTGCTATTTCTACTATAGTGCCTACCTCTTAACCCAATAAAAATGCTTAGAGGGGCTGACATATGGTATCCATTGGTACTTACAAAGATGAGGTATGCAGGGTGTGATTCAGAGGCAGGGTGCACTTGTTTTCCTGTGCCCAAACCCTGGGTTTGATCCCAAGTGCTACAAAAAATAATTAAAATAAAAAACAAATATGAAGAACCAGGAACCCTAATATTAATATTAAAGATGATGAGTACTAAGTCAAAATCAGCAATACTGATCTGTCTATAATATGCACATTTTTTCAATATCATCATGCGATTGGCCTTTTCATCTCACCTGGCCCCCTGCTCTTCCTGGCAAATGCAAAAACCCATGGATTTTCTGGTGAGTCAGAAGACAAAATTTGCTGTCAATGTCATACCAACCTAGGACCATTTCTAATAACTGGGCTTCTGTCTTGTTCTTTTTACTAAGCTGCTCTTCTAAGTATATATTGTGGAATCTACCCTTTTGCTCCATTTCCTCTGCAGTCTTGTAGCCTTGCTTCAATCTTAGGCACTTTACTTCCTCCAGTTCCTGGGACTTTTTTGACCCTGATAGACCTTGTATCTCCCAACAGTGCTCATCACCCTGCCCAAGCACTCTCGGCTGGGGCCTCAAGCCTTCCTTGATGCCAACACTGTTGTGTCTCTGGGCTCAGTGGGGCTGCTTGATGGACATACTACACACTTTGGGATGTACCTGTGATGGAGCTGAGCCACACACTCTTCATTTTATCCACCATTTTTGTCTCCATCTCAACCCATGAAGGAGGTGCTAGTTTACTACTTTCTACATTAGGAAACCTCGGCAAGTCACTTAGCATCGTCTCCAAGTCTCAGTTTCACAATCTGTAAAGCATGACTCTTACCATCACTAACTGACCAGGGCCTCTGTAATTCTGAGCAGAGACTGACCTTCCCTCCATCATGGCTTCCCAGCTCTGTGAATTCCCTGGACAGGCTGGACAGTATATCAAATCTCCCAGAGCTCTTCTTTCCTAGCCAGCTCTGCTCTGCAGCAATCTGAGTTTCTAGATACCCAGGAACAAATACAAATCAACAAAGGCAAGTGACAAAGTTTAGATGCACACTTACTTGGCATATTTTTATATATATTCTGAAATATAAAACAATTACTAACTTTAGTTCAGCTGATATTTCCATATATTATTGTTATTCTTCGCATTTCCAAGAAGCTTGTTCTCTTTCCCTTGCCTTATTTTCCACCACTGTGCTTATTAGTGTTCTCAGGCATTGTGTTGTAGTTCAGTCTATTTTCTGGGTCCAAAACATGGACAAAGACTCCCACAGAAGTAGTTTTCTCTGTTGCTTACCTCTTTTCCCCAACACATAGAGAACTTCTTGGTACCTGTTATGGTTGATACATTGTGTCAACTTGGGGAGTCTAGAGGTTTGGCTGAGTACTCAGCAGGAAGCCAGGGTCCTTACTTTGTATACATCCTGAGCCTGTGGAAGAGGAGGGCCTGGAGATTGTATGAGAGCTACATGCCCCCTGGGTGGAGGTAGGCTGTTTACAATGTAAGGGAAGAAAAGAGGCTGCTTCCAGCCATTCCTCCCTTTTGCTGGTTGTTTGCTGCCATGAACATTTGCCCTCTGCCATGGGCCACTCTGCCTCAGAACCAGCCAAGTATGGATTGAAACCTCCACAAACTATAAGCTAAATAAACCTTTCCTTCCTTCATTTTGGATGTTGGGTATTTTGTCTCAGCAAGGAGAGTAAAGTAACCAAGACAGTACCCAACAGTTCCTCAGTATTTGTTAGCGAAGGAATGAAGAGCTTCCTTGGGTAAATTTGGAGAAGTAAGAATTTTAGTTTGATAATAGTGACCTCTAAGACTTATTGAGTGGTTACATTCATATTATTATAAGAAATTGATATGAGTTAATCCAGTGGTGGAAACTTTTTTCAAATTTTGGAAGTTAAGGCACAAAAAGATTAAGTAACCAGTCTAGTCCTACAGTTCATAAATAGCAAAGATAGCATTCAAATCCACAAAATGGAACTCTATGTCCTGCGTTGTTAATCTCCATGATGTACTGCTTCTTCTTGGTAGCAAGTAAGTCATTCACTGAGTGAAACAGTAGTTCTGAACAACTATTCCTATTTAAACAAATGACATAAAGAGTCAACTCAAAGGAGGTTCTCATAACTGTTACTGAATTCTGTAATCTCCAGAAATCCCCCTCATTCAGGCAAATTTACAGTAAGCATGAGACAGAGAGAGGGACCAGGACTGGATCACACATTGTTTTCCCCAGACTCAGTATAGATTAATAAATCACAAACAATTGAATTCCGAAGACTCTTTCATGCAACTCTGAGGGGTTTTCAAGGAACCTTCCCATCTGCATGGTGTACTGATTCTTTTCATATTGTGTTTCCCTAAGGATGACTCACAGGAAATTGAGGTTTCAGAAATATGTGCTGCTTTTTTTTAATGGCATTTCTCTACCTTTGCTGCAGAAGTTTTAAAGATAACTGATTTTGTTGCTCATATTTTTTTCCCATTAAGCTTAAGGAAATAAATTCACTTTTTTGACTTTTTTTAAACTTCTCTAATCATAACAGTGTTTATGCCTATGTGGTGATGACCACGGTATCAGTGATTCTGTGGCGTGTGGTACAAATATTTCAGTAAATGAAAGAGGGAGCGTGAAAGTGCCCTGAGTACCAGGTAAGATTACAGTGAAAATGCGGTTGTTGGGTAACCAGGCTGCACTCTGCTCTGCACTTCTTATGATGAGGGGCGTGAGGAGACGCAGTACCTCCCTGCCTTGCACAGGGCACACTCTGCTGTGGGGGAGGTGGAGGCAGAGCAGATGTCCTGGCAGGGGATGAGGGCAGAAGGTACAAGACAGTGCAGTGATGCCACATTTCCTGGGAAATTATCCATTTCAACTGCAGGATCATTGGAGCCTTTGTGGAAATCTGGCATTTGAAGTATCTCTTGGATGTAGTATAGACTTTCTCTTAGAAAACCTGAAGAATAAAGAAATTCATAAAGGTATTCTCTCTCTCCATTCATCTCATTTCCACTTCCTTCAGTACAGTAAGTTTACCCCACAAAATGTGGAAAGGGCCAAGACAGAGTCTTGCAAATCTTTCCTCAGTGCCCAGAGCAATGCCTGACACATATGGTGCTCAATAAACAGTACTGAAAAAATGCTTACAGTTCTTCCAAAACAGTTCAGATTGGCGGACAATTTTAATTCATGACTTAAGGAAAAATTTTGTGCTATATCATTCCCACATGAAAGTCAATAAAAAAGTTTCTGTTTCTCTATGTGAACCATCCTTTACGTAACCACAGTAGTCTAGTTTTCAAGGCAGGTTGTTTTCCAGCTTGGTCATAGTTTTGGAGAAAGCAGGAAGGAGGTTGATCAGTGGGCATGAAGACCTGGGTCAACTTAGGGACAAGTGCAGGGAAGTGAGAGATGTGTGAGAGCCGGTTAGAGGGTAGAAGAGACAGGATCTAGCGTCTATCAGACAGGCTGAATAGAAAAGTGAGCTACAGTGACTTTTCAGTTTCTAGCTTGAGTAACTACTTGGAACTACTTTTTATTGAAATGGCAAATATATGAGGAGGAATAAATTTCTGGAAAATGTTGAAACCGAGAGCTTTTGAACGAGATGGAAAGGGAGCAGAGAAGTTGTAGAAAAGCCAGGGATAGGGATACCACAAAAGCCAGAAGAGGGTCAAGTTATCCACCGCATCAAGTACCTGTGGAATAAAGAAAAACATGATTATACTGAATGTATTTAAAATAGTGTGTCCATTATCTCTTTATTACTGTAATATAAACTGGAGATAATCAATGTATAAAGACAGAAAGTTTATTTGACCTGTGGTTTTAGAGGTTTAAATTCATGGTCCATTGGTCCTGTTGTTTGGGGGGCTATAGTGGCTCATCATGGTGGGAACAAGTAGCAGATCCACACCACTCCCCTCAAGTGTGGGAATGAGAGTGGAGAGGGAGAAGGAGGGTCCCACAAGGACTTGGAGGCCACACCGCCAATGACCTAAACTTTCCCACCAGGCTCCACCTCTTAACATTTTCCCCACCTCACAATACTGCCAAGCTGGAGATCAAGCTTTAACGCACGGGTCCTTGGGGGTCATGTAAGACCCCAGCCGTAGCGAACAGAATCCTGTATTGCTGCATTTCCTCTGCCTGTGTCTACCTCCTCAGCAGGCCTCTGCTTTGCATGTAGAAAGGGGAATGAGAGCAAAGCTAGGATGTATCTCCACCAGTTATTAGGTCACCGTCTCCAGCTCTGAGCTCACTCTTCTGTCCACTGCTTTGATGCAAACTGCATTTCTGTTTTGCCAGCTGTGACCTCTTTGGCTCTGCTGGTGGGGGAGACTACAAGGCCACAGCAGGAGAGAGCACCTCTTTCCTTACTGTATTGTTCCAAGCACAGTAAATGTGAGCACCATTTCAGAGCTGGGTTTTTTTTCACCCAATAGCACCAGTGTGTGTGTGTGTGTGTGTGTGTGTGTGTTTTCCCACCACAATAGCTGAAAGTGGTTTGTAGTTTTACCTATACTTGCAAAACCCCCCTTTTTCAGGCCTCCCACCCTACAACCACAGCCCCAACTGTCAGAGGCACCCTCTCCAAAGTCAGGGACTCCAAGTCCACAATGCTCCTTCTGCTCACTCAGAAATACCAGCACCTCCTGCTCAAACACTTCAGTCTAGTGTAGGCAAGCTTTGACTTCCACTTCCCTTTGTCCTCCCCTCCCTATGGTAGGTAGCAACATTATACAAATGATATCACAGAAACTTTGGAATCTCTCCCTTGTGCTTTCCACAATGAACTTAACAAACTTTACAACTAATAAATAATTCTTTATATTAAATTTGCTTCATTCAGATGGCTACCGTTGTGTCCGTCTCCTGATAATCTTTTTTCTCAGAATTTTACTCCAGGGGTCATTTTAGGAAACAATCCTCCAAGTTATTTTGAGATTAGTTTGGTTATGTGCTTGAAACTGAACACAGGATTGAGCTCCTTGCCAATGGCAAATGGGAGCTAATTATGGCATCTTTGCACTGCAATTAATCAAATCACCACCTGTGGTTGATTGCAATAGTCTACTGAAGCAAAAGCCCTGGGGACCCAAGTGACTATTGTACCCTACTGTTGGGGGAGTAATGATGTCTGCAAAGACTGTGGAGTGGGAAGGTGTCTTACGAAAACTTACTTATCTGATCCTCCCAACAACCCTAGGAGGCAGTCGTCACAGTCTGGATGGAGTCATATCACCACTGTTTACACACTCTCATTAGCTTCCTGCAGCTGAGGGCTCTGAGTGGGTACAGGATGGAAATGATGAACATGAGTCTTTAAGCTCTCAGCTCCAGTCATGACAAAAGAACCCAGAAGCAGCCATGACAACATTAAATGTGTTTATTAATTTTTGTAGCTGCAGGATAAGTATTTCAAAAAACTACGCGTGCAGGTTGCAGAATCACATTACGCGTAGAAATCACAACCTCAACAGCTTTCTCACCAGCCAGTGAAGGCATTGACGGGCAGGAGCAGGCCTCAGAAACCGGAAGTGACTCAGCAATTTGGACTCCAGGAAGCTGAGACTACCGGACTCAAGTCACTCTTTGCCTCCTCTGTAAATAGAGTCCAACTTCCTCCCTGCGTCTGAAAAGACAGGGCTTCCTTGTGCGTGCGTAGTCACCCTGGAAACATCTGGCTGGGGGCCAGGCTGCTGCTTGGGATCCCCATTTGACTCAAGATTAACTTATTACCACAGTGGTCGACTTATCAATAGAAGCAGATCTCAGCCTCCGCCCTCGTCAAGCACAAAACCTGACCCAGAGGCAAAGAGCTTGTAAGAAAAAACAATTAAAAGAATTTGCAAATTTTATAGATTACAAACCTAGGGAAAATACTGAGTATAAAGGGGAGTCAGAACAGGAGGAGGGAATACAATTATAGCAAATAAAATTTATAAATGTAAGTGCAATTTTGAAACAAAAAAAACCCAGGAAGCTAGGACTGATTCTAGCAGTTTCCTTATTTCTCTGACTCACATTTGGACTTCAGTGATGGTTTACATTTAATTACACAATGTGATCAAAAACTATGGTGAATATTTAATTTTTTAAGATTATAATAAAAGACACATTTTGATTACTCCCCTGAAGTACTCCCCCCACACACTTGGGACATATCGACCTATCATTTTGTCCCTTTCTGAAGCAGTTCTGGGTTCCTCCTTCAGGAGTATCTTTAGTTGCGCTGTCATGGCTGCTTCAATGTTCTGAACTGATTCAAAATATTTACTTTTCATGGTCATTTTGATATTGCTGACAGCACTTTTCTGATTAGATTTCATGTAGATTCACTAAGAAGTACTTTAGATAATTCCTTATATGTAGACTTGAGAGTGGGAACTAAACCCAATAAAATATAATGGACCAGCTGCCTTGGGTCTTGGTGTCTGGAGAATCTCAAGTTACCCCTCAAAAGCGAAAGACAAGTTGCTGCACCTTGAACCATCCACCTCTGAAAAGGCATAAGGCCTCACAGTTTACTTCTGACATGTTTATTTCTTAGGCAACATGTGTTAGATCTGAGGCTGCTACTTGACTGTCTATCTTCTCTGAGCTTAGACATAATTAGACAAATGGGTCTACGCCAAATTATGGATCTTGTAAATGATATAGCTGCATAGTAGCTATTTGGCCTTAGGATAAAAAAAATCCGGCCTTAGGGTAAAAAAAATCTACAGTAATGGCATACCATGAAAAGAATGCTAGGGAGAAGGCCTGTAGATGGAACTCTCAGAATAGGTAGACAAAGACATTCATGGTACATGCAAATACTCACCAAAGATACCTGTGAAGAACATGAGGAAGTGGCACATTCTGTGGATGTTGGTCAACCTCTTATCGCAACTACTACTACACATGCTAAATGGACCATTCTGCAAAGGAACAGTCCTGGTAGGGATGGAGCAATCAACAACATGCATGCACTCAGCAAGGACAGATGATTACCATGCTGACACCACAGACCATTGCTCAGAGAGAACAGCATCATTGCTTGGAGGGGTCAGCTCTGTCACTGGTAGTAGACTGAGTCTATCGCCTTGCCATACTTTGGGATACAGCACTACTCAGGGTCTTTCCTGAAACAGATATACACCGTGGGCATTAATTTTCTCTAATATACATGTTTTTCACAGAGCCACAACTGATGGATTTACAGAAGGCCTTCCTCATTTGTCTAATTCTTCTACACATTTCCTCAGGAAAAGAACCACATTTTACAGCAAAAGATAGTAGCAGTTGACTTACACCTATGGGATTAATTCATCTTATCACATTCTGAAGCATCTGGCTTAAAGGAAAGCTAGAAGGCCACATTGAAAACTGTAATGCCCCCAGTTGGAAGCTGCCATCTTAAAAGAGGTGAGGTTCTAGCCTACAGGATGCAGTTACATGATTTGTGTAGAGGCATTTGGTACTACAGTTCTCCCATCATCATTATGTATGGGTCTGGAAACCAAGGGATGGAAGTCAGAGAGATTCTAGTAACTCCCTGACAATTGCTTTTTTGTTTTTTATTCAATTCCTATAAAAGTGAACATTGCTGATGTGGAGGTTTTAGCTCTCAAACAGAAGGTAAGACTGCTACTTTCCCACTTTTGCCCTATGCTCCTGAACCAAAAGACCAAAAAGGAAGTTACTATAAGGGCTGGAGCGATAGATCCCAGTGGAGGTGGTAGAATTTGGTGGCTGCAACACAAAGGACATAGAAAGAACTATGTGAGCTCCTTAGGGCCTCTTTGGGGTGCTTCTAGTCATAAAAGCTCATGGGAAACCACAGCAACAGAACTGGAGGGGAACTCACTAAGGTTTCAGATCCTTCAGGAATGAACCTGCATGCCCTAAACAGGTAAAAAAAAAAAACCTTGAGCAGCTGAGCTGAAAATAAAGGAAATAGAGAATGGGTGTTGGGGGCTGGGGATATAGCTCAGTGGAATAAGCGCCTGCCTAGCAAGTGCAGGGTCCTGAGTTTGATTCCCAGTACCGCAAAAAAAAAAAAAAAAAAAAAGAGAATGGGTGTTGGAAGAAGGAATGTATAAATTTGCTGTGGCCTCCTGAAGAGACTAGAAAATTAAAGATAGAAGATGTTTTCTTCTGTGCTTTGGTGTGTGGTGTGTGTGTGTGCATTTGCGTGTATGTGTGCATGTGTGTATATGTGTGTATGTATTATGGTATCACATTTGTATAGACTACTCATTTTCTTCTTTTTCCTACATCATGTTCTACACCACTTTTGCTGGAGTTTACCTATACTATTTTTTTTGTTATTGTTGTTGGAGAAGTCCAGTTATTCTGAGTTCCACTTCTCAAATTTTCTTTTTCTTTTATTATTTATTTATTTATTTATTTATTTTTGTGGTACTGGGGATCGAACTCAGGACCCTGCGCTTGCTAGGCAAGTGCTTATTCCACTGAGCTATATCCTCAGCCCCTACCTATACTATTGTCATTAGGTAACAATTAAGGTAGGATTGTGACTACCTTAATTCAAGGAGCTATTTACATGGCTCTCAGATGTAGATCCTGGCTATTAAACATCGTGACTCCTCATTTTGGGGAACGGGTCACGTCTTACTTACATGAAGAAGAGTTGCATTGCCTTAGGCACAAACAGTACACGTTGCTGCTGTCATATGAAAGTGCTGGTGTGTGTCTGAGGCTATGTATGGCTGTGTGAGGAGCAGTGGCCAGAAGAGCAGACTGGGTCGGGTAGGATGTCACTGGCTTCAACTCTTGAATCTGCTGTCTGTTGAGTCTGCTCCAGGAAGGTGGGATTGGGGCCGTGTGAGCCGTGTGTGTGTGCTTTGCCTCCTGGTGCTGTGTCAGGCTCTGCCCAGAGGAGGATCTACAGGAAGATATTAAACGTGGAGAAAGAGGAGGAATACACTTGCTTCTTCCCAGGCACTTTCCTGGGCTAATTGTCCACTTATTGTCTGCAAGATTTCTTTGTCCCAGTGTGGGGTTCCTTTGTAGAGCATTAGCTGAACTCAGCATGCAGAACCAGCTAATTACGTGCCCCTCAGCAACCCCAGCACCATCCATGCAATCATTCTCACCCAAATGCCAGAGTTTTTGTCGCAGAAAATCTCTTCTTCAAGTTCCTAAGTACTTTCCTTTGGTGTTGTTAATTGAACTCAGGGTCTTCACAGACAGCTCTTTCCTCAGCCCCACCTCCTTCTTAAATTTCAGGACTGTGTCTCATGAAGTCTCCCTAAGCCACTAAATTGCCCAGGCTGGCCTCCAAACTGCTATCCTGGCTCAGCCTCCCAGAATGCTGGGATTATAGGCAAGTGCCACCACAGCTAAGTCTCTAAATTTTAATATTTCCACCACGGTGCCCTCTCTGGGAGTCATAATGCCTCCTGTGGCTGCTGTCATATGACACCTTTAACATTTCTTTTTACCCTTTCTTTCTCTCAGTCATCATATTCCAAGTAAAAACTTCACATTGTATTCTCCCTGCTCTTGTTTTTCTCTTCAATGGACTCCTACTCATACAAAACCTCAAGACATCTACATGAATTTCTGTTAGGAAAAGCAGGGGAAAATCCAAAAGAAGAAGGAAGTAGATCAGAAAAGCAAAAAAAGAACAACAGTGGGAGAAGTTAGTTGAGTTTGAAGAGACAAAGTGTGGGGTGAAGGCTCTGTGTGTGATAAAGTGAGCTTTGAGGAAGTACTGTAAATGGAAGAGAAAGTTTTACCCATTTCCTTACACCTCAAGAGGCAAAATCTTAGCCTCTGGCCTTTCACATAGATGACATTTAAACTATTTTATAATTCATTTGGGAGATATCTATCTATCTGTCTGTCTATCTATGTTGCGGGACAACTGGCATGGCAGAAAATAACCACCAGAAAGTGACAATCCTGAAAGAGGCAGATGCCTCCAGAGGCAGTAAATATAAACAAATTAGGAGAGAAAGAATGATGTAGTCTCTAGCTCCTTTTCCAGCCTCAGACAGGCTAAACATAGTTAGGAAAAGAGAATTTGTCTGAAACTCAGTGCCTGAGCATTCGCCAACAATCAGACTGCTGAGTTCCTCCAAAATGTTGAAAATGAGTGATTATTTGTGAATACATTAAATTAAGGAAAAATTTAATATCAGCATCAGAGTATAGTAGCTGATTTTGGGTGTCTATTTAATATGTAACTTTGAATAATGTTACACTGAGTGAGAATCATGCATTTAAGCACAGGCTGCATATGTAATCAATTGCTTTCTCTATGAAGTGATATTTTAAGAAAACAACAATGGCCATAATGTCACTAAATCTCTAACAGTGTCCATGAAGCCCAAATGGGGGACCTCCTCATAGGGGAATTTTCTGGTGACTAAGTATTTCAGTTTTTAAAAAGCTACTCTGTTGGTGAGACTCTAGAATAATAATTGCTATTTGTTCTTAATTCTATTTTTCAGTAAACTTTCCAGTATTTTCTATAAATGAATAAATTTTTTGAAGAGTAAAAAAAAGCCATGGGAAGGAGTGCTTCTTTCTTCTGCACAGATTTCCCTACACCAAACACACTGTAAACTTCTTCCCCAGCTGGACTTCACTCAGGGTTACTATAGTTATCACCAGCAGCAGGCACTGAGTGCCCACGGAGGGAGCACATTCGTGGCAGTTGGGCATCACACTCAGAGCAGTTGACATGCTTTTCACCAAGGAGTGCCACAAGACTGTCAAGGGCAGCACTTAGCAACCCGAGACAGGGAGCATTTGGAAGTATTTGTGGGCACTGCCTCCCCTGCCTCCCCTGATTCACACTGAGACTGGTTAGCAAGATATGCTCAGCCTCTAGCTCAGTTCAAATACTTAGGTATGGAAAAGAGATTGCTTCCAAGGCGAATCAGAAGTAGTGTGTGCCAGTTTAACAAGGAAGTGGTCACAGGATCAATTATAGAAACATGGCAAATTGGCATAATGGAACCATTGCTGGGACCTAAACAAACCCATTTTGTTAATGCTTCACTCTACATCTATCCATCCAGATCATGATACTTGAAAAGTCTAAATTATACACACACACACACACCCACACCCACACACACACACACACACACACACACATTAATGAGGAATAAGAATTGAGAAATAAAATTTGTATTAGATGAGGGCTGATTAGACTACATGAAATTCATTCTTTTCCCAATCTTCAGACTTTACAACTTGTTTAGCAAGTTGTGAACAGAGCATGATTTTTAAAGCTCAAAAATGTTTGGGATACAACCTCAGTTCTCTTATTCGTGATGCATTTCATCTTAAGTAAATTATTTGGTGTGGTTAAGAGACATACTTTCCTTATATGTCAAATGAAAGTAATAAAATCTACCTTCCTGGATTCCTGGAATGATTAAATATCAATATTTATAAAGTCTCTGATGGTACCTAATGCACAGGTGCCTAATAAAATGTAGGGCCTCTTCCTGTATACAGAAGGAAGCACAAGCATTGCCGTCTTCCCGGGGATTTCATCGGAATTCACACATTCATAAAATTGGTTGAAGGAATAAGATACTAAAAACCTTTAACTTTGTATGAAAATTGTTTCTATGTGAATTTGAGTCTTGACCATAATCTTATTTTTCTAACATATGTATCTTTTAATGTGAGCTTCTTCAATATTTTTAATGCAATTTAAATCTGGATTATAAATTAAAACATTAAGGAAGTTGAAATAAAAAATGTATAATTCTGCAGAGTTGTTGACTTCTGCCAGTATTATTATCCAAGCTGGTCTCTGCTGGAAAAACAAGTTTTCAAAATTCAAAAACATGTTTGCATAATAATTACTGTAATCACTGTAGAGAAAAATCATATTTAATAATCAAGAGCTAAACTAGCCATTCCACTGCTACTCAGTGAATGTTGAAAAGCTCTCATCAGTTGTTTTTGTGCATTCGTTCTCTGGCAGCCAGTTGATCAGTTGGGTCCAATAAGGCCTTCAGACTTTCCAGATTCTGTACTTTTAATCTGCTTCTAAGACATTACAGTTAGAATTGCCATGGAGACAGGTAAACAGCTACTCTATGGGAAACTGGAGGAATAAAAGTCCCACATGGCAGCCTGCCAGCATGCCTTCTAAAGATCTTCTGTAGGAAAGGGGCAATTAGGATGTGCCAAACATGTTTACAATCTCCACTCAGCGAAATGCCTCTCTGAATAGAACAAATTCCATGACACGTTTCTGTCCCAGGTATTAACGATCAGGATGGCCTGGGCATTTCCTCACAGCCTTTCATAGAAGGATCTTGCTGCTGTGAAATGACGTTGAAAATTAAACTAACCAAGTGCTTCTCTGGTGTTGGGATAAACAGCTTGCATGCCTTCCATTCCTATGTAGGTCCACACTGAGTCTCATCTCTGAATGGTTCAGCTGGATCTCTCTTGTCCTCTCACATTTCTGCTCTCTATCATGATAGATAGATTTTAACAAGTCAGGGAACTTCCAAAGAAGAAGCCTTGACCTTGAAGCTGTCAGACATTTTTTATTTGTAAGGTCCTGTATTTGCCAGAATAGAAACTCCTTACCCTTGGTGACACAGCAGACAGTGGCAGGAGAAGGACTAGAACCTAGACTAGAGCACTTTCCATCCCAGTATGAATCCTTCTCAAGTTCAACCTGAATACCTATTTCTGTGCCAGTATCCAATGTGACAAATTTCCTAGACTAAAAGAAATAGTAATTTTCCAAGGGGTCTTTAATTCAATTCAATTTAATGAACACTGTTAGATGTTAGTATTTGAGGCATAATATACATAATTCTGGTTCAGGAAATGATTGGCTTGTTAAACCCTTTGACTATATCTGTGTAATAGAACAGGCTGGTTCCTGTCGATTAAAAGGACTGGAAGTTCTTCTGTGGTGTGCAAAATGCCTAAGTTTGTTTTAATTTCCATTCTGTGCCCTAAAATTATGTTGATGGGTGTTACAGCTTGTGTCTACATGTTCCCCAAAGCCTCAAGCAGTAATAGGTGGGGCGTTTTCAGAGGTGGCTGGAACGAGAGTGTGTGACCCAGGCATTGATGCATGGTGCAATGGTAGGATCAAGGGCACTAGGACTGTGGATGGGTGTGAATGCTTCCCACCCTTAGTAGACTGGGTGAAATGAAATGGTCATAAAGACACCGTCCTGTCTTGGTTACTTATTTTGTTGCTAAGACAAAATACCCAACGCCCAAAATAAAAAAAAGATTTATTTAGCTTACAGTTTGTGGAGGTTTTAGTCCATACTTGGCTGGTTTCTGAGGCAGAGTGGCCCATGGCAGAGGGCAAACTGTTCATGGCAGCAGAGCACAGCACAAACAACCAGCAAAAGGGAGGAATGGCTGCAAGCAGCCTCTTCTCTTCCCTTACATTGTAAACAGGCTACCCCCACCCAAGGGGTGGGTAGCTCTCACACAGTCTCCATGCCCTCCTCTTCCACAGGCTCAGGATGTGTACAAAGTAAGCACCCTGGCTTCCTACTGAGTCACTCAGCCAAACCTCTAGACTCCCCAAGTTGACACAGTGTATCAACCATAACAGGTCCCTTGTTTTGTTCACTTCTGCTCACCATGAACTGTTTCTCCTCTGCCTGATTGTTTGCAGCACCACCCTGTCTTGGAGCCAGCTGAGAATGGACTGAAACTTCTACAAACTCTGTGCGAACTTTGGGTGTTAGGGATTTTGTCTCAGCAATGAGAAAAATCACTAAGACAACGGGCCATCATATTTGACTTTTGCAAGCAGTCAGAATAGAAGGAACTGCCTTTTCGAATTGATCTATTCTATTAGAAATATTCATCAGCCAAAAAATGAACAAGGTGTTACTTCACTGATCCTGTATGTACAGGCTATGTATATGCATGGAAACAAGAGTTCAGACGGCATACACCAATGGCCTTCTAATTTGAGGAGAGAACTAATTCATGCCTTGTGCTTACCAATGATCTACCTATTCTGGCCTCAAGCCTACTTGGAGTCTACAAATAACTCCATCTCCTCCCTGTAACTGTTGCCAAGATGTATTTTTAGGGAGGAGATTGAGTTGAAGGTGATAATGAATGGGCAGTAGAAAAGAGATGCACATTTTATTGATCCCCAGATCCCTTCTCTGGCCACTGCAGTGTGGTTACAGGGCAGAACCACTGCTGATCACAGGTGACGAGCTAGAACTGGTGTACGAACAAAGGGTTCTCTCAGAGTTTAAGGCAGAGATAGAAGAAGGGCAGAATTAAAGAAGTGGCAAAGGAACACTTTCAATGTTAGTGATCCTTAGTAGTTTAGAAGAGTCAAAAAAACCAGGAATCTTGACTCAGAAAGGAGATGGTGTTTCTGATGGATGGGTCACCTGAGACATTTCCACAGGGGAATATTGCTGACACCCATTCAGACCGTAACTTCTGGCACCCCTCTAAATACGGGGGACAGAGCCTTCTGGAATTCACCTTAACCCAGTGGGAAATCAGCCTTCTTGTAGTCTGACAGATATGACTTCTGTGTGTGCTTGTTTCCTGTGCATTTCAGGCATTAAGTGGTCACTAATATGTGGATAAAGACAAGAACATAATCCTGATTTCAAAAGACTGAACTCTACAGCTGCCTGGATTATGGTTTACCAAGTAACCTCAGCTGTAAAATCCGATCCCACTGGTAAACTGGGCTTTTTGAGAAAATGTGGAAGCTAGCAGATATTTGAACAAAAGGCACCTTGGTGCAAATTCCATCCAAAGCATCTCAAGCTTAACAAAAATCACAATCTTTTGTCCCAATTTCCTCTGACCCATCAGAAAATTAGCTGCTCCTTCTCTCCCTCCCTCCCTCCCACCCCATTCCTGCACACATATACAGACATGCACTCTGTATGTTAAAAGTGAAAAACATAAATCTATCTTCAAGGAACTGTAATTTGATATGCTCAGAAAATATGTTTTGTATAACTTGCATATGAATTCCCAAGAAGTTTCTTGGAATAGAATAATGGAAAAATATGCTTCTCTGGGAGCAGACTGGAAATATAGCTATCTCAGGATATCAGTAAACCAGTCCTACCTAAGATTCTTCCCCTCCTTTCCGTAGGTCTCAGATACGAACATCTCTTATTCCCAGTGACCCATGGCATCTCCACAAGTAAACCCCACAAATATTTGTTCTGCTCTTTGGATGAAGTGGGGGAGGTCATTATTAGGACTGCTTTGCTGTTGAGGTTTTCTCTAGAGAGTTTGGATAGGCATAATTTTAAAATTTTAATCACTGCAACTTATTTTCGGCTTGACAATGCTTATCATTAGCAGCCTTGAACCTACCTCAGTTTTCTCTCTAAAATGTCAGAAAATTTTAGAAAGCCTTACAGCTCAGGAAGTCAATAAAGAAGGTGTGTTGTTCTAGGTAATCAGATGTATTGACAGGGATTTGCAACTTCCTGCTGTCAGAACATTTATTGTTGTGTTATAGGCAACTGAGTTAGATGGAGGTATTACAGGCAGTCAGACAGGGCCAGGTCCTGAAAGAAGCCAACATGAAAGATATGTATCTGCTATGGGTCAGACCTCAAGACAAAAGATTAAACAAATGTATCCACATACCTCCCTAGGGATGGACGTCAGGGATTGATATTCTAAATTGGTAGTGATCACCTTGAAGAGTCCCTGACCGGGCCCCTTACAGGAAAAGCCCTTGTTGTGTATTCATGCCAGCTTACTGCATGACTTGCTTCCCCATTTGATCCCAATTTAATCAATTTTACCTGAACAATTCTTATTGGCTGACCATAGTTTTGTCCATTTCCCCTGCTTTGGACCCGCCTCACCTCATGGTTTTGCTCTATACACGTCTCTAGAAAAGACAGAATCTGGGGCAACCCACTAGAGCCCCTTTCTGTCCCTCTCTCGGACAGAAGCTTCTTTCCCTCAATAAATACATTCTACTCTTAACCTCCATTGTTCCTAAAATTCATTCTTTGATTTTAGAGAACACGAACAAGTCCCAGATATCTTTCAGGTTGGGAGTTTTTATTTCACTGTATCAGTGGCAAGCCAAATCTTGGTGGTTGTTCTAATGTCACTGATCCAATATAATTACATAATGGCTATATTTTGTACACATGCAATAAATGCATGGCTGTTTAAGGGGGCAGAAAAGTCAAGGTACTGGAAAACTCTGAGATCTAAATGAGTCCAGAGCAAGCATAAAATACACTGTAATTTTAGAAATTTGCTTTAGCTTCTGCTTGTTACATTACAGCAGTGAAGGAGGTAACAGATATTATAGTGCGAATAGCCCAAGGAGAACTCAAACAGGGACTAATGTACCCTTGATATCTTCTTTCCGTGATCAGATTATTTGTGCTGCTCTTTTTTTTTTTCATTGCAAGTTAGGATTTCTGTTGTCCCCGAGCCACAGCTGAGTCTCCAGCCCTGAATTACTTTAACAGCATAAAGAATTTCTGTCCCCTCTCCTTTTCTCTCAGGATGTTATTGGGCTTTTTCACATCCTTTTAAAGTCTCAGTTGGTTACCAGACATGTTTCTCTCTGCTGCATACCATAATTTTGGAAAGTATATGATTTTTTTTTTAAAAGGTCAATTAGACCTTTGTTTTTTTTTTTTTTTTTTGTGGTACTAGGGATTGAACTCAGGACCTTGTGCTTGCCAGGCTGGCTTTTATTCCACTGAGCTATATCCCCAGCCCAAGTATATGATTTTAATACCTTCTTATTTTTCATATATGACTCTTACAATACCTTGTGCATATGGGAAGTGTGGTTACCAAAACATGATTTTTGAAAAGTCATATTATACAAAGACTTAATACACTGATGTTATTCTCAACTTACTCCTCTAGAATGATTAGTCATATAAGAAGCATTGAATGTGTTGCATTTTTATACTTAGCATCAACTTATGCACTTCTATGTATCTCTCAAATTTGTACTATTTTAATATTTAACATGTTAAGTATTCAAATCACTGTGATGTCACTGTTTTTTCTATTATTTACTGAGCACTCAGTTTGTTTCTAGTTTTTGATAGTAAGAAATGTATCAGCGATTCAACTTTGTACCCTACCTAAGATTTAGATAGCTCTAGGCACATCTTGTCAACTGCCCAGCAAAAGGCACACCTAGACCGCAGGCCAGGAAAGGTGGCATCTCAGCAAGTCTTTGGCACAGAGACCAAATGCAGAGCTGAGAAAGGAACCTTGATTTCCACTTCAGAACAGTGGCTTCCACTTAACACCCAAACATCCCTAGCCCAGCCACATAGACTCAGTTCTGTGTCTGAGCAAAGGGTTGCAAGCAAAAATGAATTTAATAAACTCACGATCCCAGGAATATTGAGGTGATGAAGGAACATCTCCTTGGGATGTTCACTGTGATTTCATACCAACAGTAAGTGGCTTAAGCAGTGCAGACACCAGGGTTTGGGGATGTGTGTCTCTTAAGAGCAGAATCTGCTCTGGGAGCAGGGCAAGCATAGTGCCTGGGGACCACAAGGACCCTTGCTTCTGGGCAGTTGGGACAGAGCTCTGCAGAGTCCTAGAGTACCTGGGAAGACACTGTCCAGAAAGGGAGGAAAAGACCCTCCAAATTCAACTTCTTGGTAATCATATGGGCCCATTTGTTCCTTTTATCTAATAATGACTGGGGAAGTCCAGTTATATAATCAACACTTCTGAAACATCCTTGTGTTCTGAGGGGTTTTTTTCCTTCTTAAAAATATTTCCTCAGTTTAATATTCAGAAGTGAAATGGCTTTGCAAACACTGGGGTAATATTTGAAGATATATTTCACTTCCAAAGGAGCTTTCTCAAGTCAATTCTTTTAGAAGAATGCTGGGAAAAATATTTGAAAGCAAATGAAGCTTCTGATATAACTGATAACTCTAGGCTGTATCAGCCTTCACTTTCCTCTTTCTCAGACAGGGCTGATCAGTGCCGATTAGCGTCTCCTCTTCCTAACTTTAATTGATCAAATAGGGATCCATGGCCTTTGAATCGATGCTGTCGGATGTGCTGTGACTAATGGCCACATTCACTATTCCATCTGTCAGGGCTTAGGTCTAACATGGCTCCCAAATGTCCCTTTGTTCCAAAGGATGGGCTGTAGGAAGGAGCCTGGGGGGTGGGGGCTCCAACTTCACCAGGGCGTGAGACTGGCTGGTGTCAGTACTGTAAGGAGATAGGAACGGGAGCTCCGGCCTAGCTGAAGTGAGGGTGTGAACTTGGGGACTGCACCTGCTCCCTAGCTGCTTCCCTTCTGGCTCCGTGGTTCGCTCCCTGGTTCTCTTCACTTCCTGTCTGCCATTAGGCCAAGGCCTTGCACTGTGACACTCGGGCTTAGCAAAGGCCTAAGCCACTGGACATGGATGAAACTTCTGAAATGATCAGTCAGAATAAACATTTCCTCCTTTAGGTTGTTTACCTTGGAAATTTGGTCATAGCTATGAAAAGCTGAATGTAGTATCTATCTATCTATCTATCTATCTATCTATCTAGTTTGTTTAAAACATAATGGAGGGCTGGGGATTTAGCTCAGTGGCACAGAACCTGCCTGGCAAGCGTGAGGTCTTATGTTCGATTCCCAGCACCAAAAAAATAAAAAAATAAATAAAACCATAATGGAAGTATATTTGGCTTATGTTTACCATCAACACTGGAGTATTCCAGAGCCTTCTTTACCTCCGAATCAGTCCTGTACTGTTTAGCTTTTTCTTATGTCATAACAGTCCCTTGGGATATAGAAAAATCATTCCTTTCCTGAAACTGAACGGGTAACAAACCCAATAAAATCAGGTAAAACAGGTTTCTCTGCCAAAATGGTTCTTGGCAGCAAAAATACAATTCTATGAAGAATCATACAGAGATGCTCACTTGATGTCCTTAAAGAAACTAAGTAATAAAAAGATGCATATTTTATTTTGTGCTTAATAGTTTTAAAGAATAAGAGACATCACTTCTACACTTACTCCTACAGTGAGGTTGGTGATGACTTCTTGCCTGTGGCACAATGATTCTTCTTTGAAACCACAATTAATATTCTATGACATCTGCTAAAGAGAACAAAAGCCAGTGACTCTCAGCCCCAGGGTGTCCAAGCTACAACCAAGCTTTACACTTCCATCACTTCTTTTCCCTTTAAGCCATACCACATTTTTCCCTCTGTCTCAAATTTACTTTCAAGGCGGGGATGCTAAGACATGAGTCTTTTTGAGCTTAGGACTGAGGCCAGGTGAGCACAGGAATAGCAGTGCTTGGGGTCTGTCTGAATATGGAGCTGTTGAAAAAGTGATCTCTTTCTTGTAGACTATGTGCAACCAGGGATCAAGAGACAGCTGAGATGATGTGCTGTGTAAATTGGTACTTTCCAGCACAGTCCAGAAACAAGAAGCCATCAGAAACCTTTATGATTCTCTCTTCCCCCGAAGATGATGTGGAATAAACTTCCTGTGCAGTAACAGAGGTCCTCGCAGATCTGCCTTCATGGGAACCTGCTGCACAATGTGGCCCCTTTCATCTTGTGCACCTTTGGGCCCACCACACAGCTCACACCAGGCCCTTTTCTACAGGATAATCAGTGCACAGGGACAGACTGTTCATTCTCAGTGCAGGTTTCTGCTACTTATAAAAGCTAATGTAGCTACTGCTGCTTCTGAGTGACTAAGCTGCTAGCAACAGAGATAACACTGAACACCCAGCATGACACTAGTCATCAAGAAAGCCAATGTCCAGTTGGTTAACTACATTGAACTCTGCACACCATCGCTAAAGAGGCTGTAGATTATGCCTACAGGGTTGGATAACCATTCTGTGTATGAGTTTTCCTTTTCTGATTACAAAACATAGTCTCACTCACCCCACAGTGAAGGAGAGGAGAGATGGCCTCATGCCCATGCCCATGATACCCACTTATTCAGCATGCCGCACCATTCAGAAATGGCTTGCTTCACAAGTGCTGAAACAGCTTTCAATAACACAATTAACGCACCAGATTGGAGACTTTGATCGTAAAGGATAAGGTGATACCTTCAGGATATACAATATACATCAGATCAAGACCTCTCTACGGACATGTGCTACCACTGGGAAGAATACTTGAGTCTGGGAACCATGACCTATTATTCCAAACGACTGCTTGGGAAACCCTGTGCTACTTACACTTGAGCCCTACAGCATTCCACATCCCAGTTACTGTAGAGGGAATGGCCCTGGGAGACACTCTGAAGGTCCCAGTGAACTACAAGATTGGTTGGCATGGATGAGCAAGAACACATGGGGGTGGGGTCTCTTATGCAGTGGAGGCACACAAGAATGTGTATGGAGCCCAGGTATTCATTTGTGAGTCTGTTCATTCTAACTTAACCAACTGTGACTGTAAATGGATATAAGCCAACTACCTAGTTAGATATTGGTATGGTTATCAAGGGTTTAGTACCTTTAAAACTAAAGGTTTAGGTCACACCCTCAGGCAAGGTGCCAACGCCTGCTAATTTTCAGAGGAATTTAACATGAGTAGGGGATTGACACAGCAGTGAGTACTAGTTGCAGCCCAAGACGAATTGCAGCAATGCAGGGCATAGGCTGTCTACTATCTAACCTCCTCTCTGTTTCCTCTAGGGAAGAGTGACACTCTGGATCCATAAGGCTCTTCTCTCCAGTGGTCAAAGGAGAAGAGAACTCTGGTACCCATGGAAAGGTCCTGCTTGGAATTCCCTTTAATAGAAACTGCTGTAGGGGGAAGAGCAGATTGATAATCTCCAGCTTCCACATCTTCATTTCCGTTCATGTTGGGCCACACTTACACCAGGTTTTCCGAGCTAACATCTGGATGTAGTGTAGTTAATAGAATTCAGTCATCTTTTCCCGAGTTAAGCCTTCTTTGATGGTAAATTCTGGCTGGGAGTTTCTCATCAGCCTGTCTAGAACTCTCTCAAAACTCTATTTGGATCCAAAGATCATCCTGCCTAATCCCTTCTCTCATTAGTGTTAGACTTACACTGCCCCAGGGAGGCTTTCCTTGGAAACTTTGGCTCTCTCCCCATTCATGTTTTCTAAGTCTTATAGGTTGAATTTTGTCCTCCAAGAAAGATATTCTGATGTTCTTATTCCCTGGTATCTATGAACGTGACCTTATTTGGAAAATGAGTCTTGGCAGATGTAATCAAGTTGAGGTCACTAGAGTAGCTCTTCATCTAATATGATCGTTGTCCTTGGAAGGAGAGGAATATTTGGACAGCATTGAGGGGAGAAGGCTGTGTGCAGACAGAGGCAGAGATCAGAGAGACACTATAATTGTCAAGGAAAGCTTGGACTACCAGAAGGTGGAAGACATAAGGAGGGACTCTTCCCTGGAGGGAACATGGCTGTGCCAGCACCTTGATTTCAGATTCCTAGATTCCAGAACTATATGTTTTTTTAAACTACATTCATTTTTGGGTGATTTGTTATGGGCATCCTGGGAAACTAATAAGTTTCTTTCTTATTTACTTTGTTTTTATACCTTATTCTTAGGAAACCATAATGGTGACACTCATCCCTTAGGAAAAAGGCAAAACTTGACTTGGTGACCCACAGATGTAAGGGAAGAAAAACAGAAAGAGAAAAAAGGACTTGAAGAGTGGAAAAATGCTCACTTTCTTAATGTCAAAATCCCATCACCTGTGCTAACGAAATCTCACACACCAGCTCCTCTGTGACGTTCTCTGTGACCGCTAAGATGAAGAAGCCCTTCCTCCTGAGGTGCTGGCAGTGCTTTGGATGGTAGAGACTATTTAGGCCTGTGTTCCTTCTGCATCTATCCTGATGAAATTCCACTGAAAACCTGGTAACCACTACTTCAAAACTGATGCTAGAATACAGCAGATTCATTAAAGCATTTATTTTTTTATCTGAATGTGTAATATCCCTCCAGCAAAAAACCAGTTCTTTGTTTTCAAATAGATGGAAATATGGGTTTCTGGGATGATAAGTTCTGAGAGTTCAGAGAAGTCAACATCTGTTTAAATCATATGTGTGATGTGATACACTGGATGCATTAGAAAACCAGGGTGATGAATTTATAAGCTTCCTACAATAAAATATAGGAGGACAAGGAAGCAGGTCAATAGAAGAGCATGTGTTTAGCGTACCAGAGGCCGTCGGTTCAAAATGACTTTGAAATTTTTAAAGTGTATAAATACTCTATGAAATTAATGCTTCTCACTGATCTACCCAGTTAGGACTTGCTTTGACCTGTGGCTTTTATTAAGCTGCCCCCATTCTTTCATATCGTTTCTTAATTCTCTCAAGCAAACAGTTGTGAAATGAGTAGGGAGGACCTTTAGTCTGTGCCCATGAAATAGAGGGCAAGTGTCTGGCGAATCTGGAGATTTGTACCATCATCACTTTACTTTGTCTTCCCAAGTGAGCAAACTTATACAAAAATGAAGCAAATTGTCCTTCATGTTCTCTTTACAAAGAGTCTCATGCTCACCTGAAAGTGACAGCAGAGTGACATAGAATGTTTGGGTCTAAAGTAGATTTTTCTGAGTTCATGCTTAAGGTACATAGCAATCTCTTCCAATTCTCAGAGGGTCATAACAAGTCACCTGCTTTTACATTAGACAGAAAGGAAATTCAGATCTTATTAAAATATTCATATGTGAACGTTTTCTCATGGTAAAGTTTATACATGGTGTGTAACAAGGCAAACTTAAGTATCAGCAGGGTAGAATGCATTTAATTAATATATTCTTGCCTCTAATATCTAGTGTTCCTTTGCTTTTGCAAGATTTATATTTCAAGGCATATAGGATGAATTAAGAAGAATAAGAAGAATTATCACATTATCAAAAACTTGAACTTCCAACTGAACTAACTATGGGTCTGTTCAAGGTAGAGTGCAGGTTTCATGGAGAGAACTGGTGTCCACAGATCCATTCATGGGGCCCCATTTACTTCTTCTCTGGGCATGAGCTTGACCCAGTGGTTCACCTTTAACAAACGGAATTTAAGTGAAAATAACTACACAGGGCCTTGGAAACTAGACCAGAAAAAGCCCATGGCTTCTTTTGTTTTGTTTTGTTTTTGTTTTTGTTTTTTTTCATGGCTTCTTGTTTGCTCTTTCTTTTTCAGATCACTCACTTGGTGGGAAGCCAGCTGCCACACCAGGTTGCACTGGGACAAGGTGACATTGGGACAAGGTGACACTGGGACAGGGCAGAGGGGTACACATGGTATAGCCCTTGGTGGCTGCCAGCAGCTGTGTAAGCAGACATCTTTGCGGCACAGTCTTGTGTCCAGGCAAGGGGCCATTTGATCACAGCCCTGGCCCAAGCTTGACTGAAACCTGGTGAAAGGCTGGGAACCAGGCCATCCTGCTAAATCCTTCCCACACTCCTGAACCCTTAGGTTCCTTTTAAGATAACAAATGTCTGTTTCAAGTTCTTCACTTTGGGGTAATTTAACAAATATAGATTCTTTGGATATGTGGGAGGCACTGAAAACTGAGCACTGAGCTATACTCACAACTCTCTTAACAATTTTCCTTTTGAGGTAGGATCTTCCTATGTCTCCCAGGCCAGCCTCGAACTTGCAATCTTTCTGCCTCATCCTCCAGAGTAGCTCAGATTATAGCTGTGCAGCACCACTCCCAGCACTAACATAATAAAGTTTCTTGATTATAGGAACTCTTAAATTGTAGCTTTCTCTGCTGGCTGGAGATCTTTAAGGAGTAACGAGAGCATACAGGATATTCACAATTTTTAGACACACAAAGAACCTACCTTCAAGAACCTTGAAGGATAGCATTTCGCAAATATTTTTGGGAAAGGCTGACACAGTGGTTTGAAACTTTACATTCCCACCCTGAGAAAGCAGATCTGCTTGAGTAAGTAACAATTTCAAAGCAGCCAATTTAGAGAGATTTGGAAAAGCCCAGAAGCCCTTGGCTAAGTAGGGTGTAAAAGTAAAAATCTTTCCCAGTCTTTGATCTTCTATGAATTTGCTGCAGCGTACAGAGGCCATGCCTCTACCAAATCAGGAGAAAATTGTCAGCACCCGATTCAATAGGTACTTTTCTGCAATGTGCCGTTGCAGAAATAATTGATGGGTGTCCTTCCTTGCGTGCTGGTCATGTTCTACAGCTTGGCTGTAAGAAGCTTTCATGCTGCAAACATGAAGCTTGTAGAATTCAGGCTTGGCATCCACAAAGTAAGAAGAAATACGCTTTCTTTCCCTGCTGCAACTCACAATATCCCTTACTGAAGGAAAGTGCTGCTTGAATTCAGATGAGGCCAAAGCCATTTTAGGTTTCTTTGCAGAAACTGCAGGGGAAAGGCTCAGAGAACATTTCTGTAGCCAAGCATGGATGCCTATAATCCATGCAGTCTTGGAGGCTGAGGCAGGAGAATCAAAAGTCTTAGCTCATAAGGAATAATTGATGACCGGTTATTTGATCAATATTGTATGTCTGTACGTATTATCCTGAACACACACTTCGAAGATATCAATATGCAAAGCAGCAACTATTGGTGGTTTTTGTTGTTGTTGTTGTTGTTATTGTTTGCCTGTTTTGTTTTCTGTCTTTGGATGTTTGGTTTTTGTGTTTTTCTGTTGTTGAGAGGATTAAGGGTCTGACCAATTTTGCATGTCTGTATATGGGTTCTTGTATTTACACTTCGAAGATATCAATGGATAAAGCAATAACCACTGTTGAGACCATGTCACCTTGTCTATAGATCAGTTGTGATTGTACTATTTTTTATGCTAATTGGTGTCTGTTTGTTAATATGTTTTTGTACTTTTATTTAAAAAAAACCCCAAAAAACAAAAGTCTTAGCTCAGCCTGAACAATTTAGCTTCTTAGTGAGAACATTTCTCAAAATAAATAGGGGTAGGAATGTAGCTAAGTATGAAGGTTCTGTATTTAAGCCTCAATATTAAAAAAAAAAAAAGACCAAAAATTTTCAAGATTGTCTGGGTAAAAGGATTCTGAGATAAGTTTACTTCTAAGTTACTTACATCCAAAACCTGGCTCTAACAGTGAAAGCTTATGGCAAAAAGGCAGATGCAATTTCTTACTCCCCTGATGTCCCTCGATTATGGCTGCTCAAAAATACGGCAATACAGGAATGTTGAAACATGGCTTAAAAGTTGCTTTCATGCCAATCAATCAGAAGCTAATCAGGGAGTTCTCTGTTTAGCGCTTGTATTGAGTCAGGTCATCTCAGAACACAACACAGGCTGCTTGGCTAGGTTCCCTTACTTTCATTTTTACTTGTAATGTTTGAACACACTTTGGGTCCTCACCACATCTCTGAAAGTATTCCCTACTTTGTGAGTATCTAGTCACTTTCTCATTGTGGCAACAAATACTCAAAACCTGTAAGAGAAAGGAGGACGGGTTGTTTTGGCTCACGGTTCAGAGGTTTTAGTCCATAGTCAGCTGGTTCCACGGCAGGGTGGCATGGCAGAGGAGAAGCAGCTCATGGCACAGTAGACAGGAAGCAGAGAGCGAGATCAAGGGAGGAGAGAGGGAGATTCACCTTCTAGGCCATACCCCAGTGACCTACCTCCTCTGCTGAGCTTCATGTTCCAACAGCACATTCAGCTATGAAGTCATCAGCAGGCTAATCCGCTGGTGCCTATCATTCCACCATGATCCACTCACTTCCCCAAAACTCCACCTACGGGTGCATGAGGCTTTGGGAGCACATCTGGATATATACCATAACATTCCACCCTGGTCCCCAAAAGACCATGTGAAGACCAAAAGATCATGTGTATCCCTTTACACAAAATGTATTTGTTCCATCTGTAGGAATTGCCAAAGTCCTAACAGCTTCACCACTGATGAAGAGTCCAACTCCCAAGTCTCCTCTGAGATTTAAGGCAAACACTTATCTGTAAGTTCCTGTAAAAACGAAAAGAAATTGAACACTGCCAATATGCAATAGTACGGGAGAACATGTCCACTTCAAGAGGGAGATAGAAAAGCATGAGACCAAAGCAAGATAGAAACCTCAACAGGGCAAACATTAAATTCAATGTCCAGTTCCCTGGGAAAATTGTGGAGAGACTGAAGTTCCAAAAGGCTTCGGTGGCTCTTCCCCATGGCACTGCCCACGGTTGTAGCCCTCATGGACTCTCTCTCGGGCCAGTGATGCTTCCTCCTCGAAGCTTTCCTCATGTGACCCATATTCCTGGCTTTCTCAACACCCTGGAGGCTCCACAGTGCCATCAGTTTCATTTTTACATCTTTGTACACCGCTCTCTCAGGCTTCCACCTCTCTGACCCCAAAACTCTTGCATTCTGCATGAAACACAAACTCAGTACCCGTGGATGGCGCTGAGTCCTTTTGAATCTTGATGATTTCAGAGGCCCTTGAGTGACTGGATGCCTGAATATAGAAAATTAAACCCTGGGGAATGAATTACCATGGCCTAGCGAATGCCATTCTTGATCATGGTGCCCTGGAGCTCTCTGATCAAAGCAAAATATTTCATTTTTCTTTTGTTTAATCTGTGAAGGGTAGGAACAGACTCTACCATGGAAAAGTTTTGTTTTCAGGAGGTACAGACACCTTGTGTCATCTTAGCCAACAACTATGTCACACTCTGTGTGTCCAGAGACTAAGAGTCATGTAACTGGCTCAGAGTCATCTCCTCTATGTCTAAAAGATTACTAGTAGTATATCTCTCACCATGGACATGACTTTTTCGTCCAATAGAGAATTTCTACAATTTTCAAAACAGAGCCCAAGGCTGGGATGCAGGCAAATGTGATAGTTAGACTGTGTACTAAGGAGAAGAGGGGAGAGGAAAGTCGCCAGGTGACAGCATGGTCTCAACCTGACACTGTAGGATGCTTGGGAGTGTTGCTTCAGCACAAAGATGGTGCTGCCTGAAGGCAAAGATGGTTGTCCTCTTTTGTCATGTGGGGTCAATTATAGGTTGCCCACACTGGAGTGGCGACGGGTCTGTGTAATTCCCAGTGGGGTGGCTTCTGATCCGCAGGTGGGTACTCTCTGAATAAAGGGGCAGCTCTGAACTGTTGGCATCCACCATTCAGAGAAGTTAGCAATAGGGGCATTAACCTACCAGGGGCAACCTGACTTGGGCAGAAAGGGTCCACTAGCATTGCCCTGTATGTCTTTACTTGTGCTTTTTTAGTCCAGTGAGTTAACTACAATTGCACTGTCAAGAAGAGAAGATGCTCTGGAACTGTATGTGTTATGGCTTAGACGTAAACTATACACCAAAGTCTCAAGTGTTCAGTGGTGGGGATTTTGGAAGGTGAAGGGATTACAGGGCTGCAGTGCTCATCAGTGGATGCATCCATTGATGAAGTCCTGGTTAAATGTGCTATAGGAGGTTGTATCTGGCTGGGAGCAGTGTGTCGTCATGGTGGTGCCTTTGGCCCCCTCCTCAGCTCCTTCCCCATCTATGCTGCCTGTTGATGGTCCCCATATCCACGCACCCACCAAATCCCTTTCTCAGAACTGCTGACGGATTTCTCACCATACATCCATTTCTGTCCCCTAAGCACTGATTCCACGTTGTGGGGGTGACCTAGTCTCATCTCTCCTGCGGTCTTTCATAACTTCACACTACCAAATTCAATCTGCTCAGAAGGTATTGTGGTTCCTTCTGAGCAGTCTGGTTCCAGCCCATGATCCTGGGTATGCTCCTTTAAGCCCATCAGTGGGCAGCTTTGAAATTATGCCTGACAGGATTCAACGAGGCAGATGCTCTTCCCATGCTTGAGCAGGTGCACAGCCAGCTGTAGTTAAGAGCTGAGGCCTAGAAGCATCTATCTGAAGGCTTTTTAGGCACTTTGTCCCCATCTGATTTCATCCCTTTGCACTGTTCCAGGGTCCATGAAAGGCAGAAACCTTGAGTTCAAGGCTTGCATTAGTCAGCTCACTGTGTTGGTGACAAAATATCTAAGATAAATAACTTTGAAGGAGGAAAGTCTTATTTTGGCTCATGGTTGCAGAGCCTTCACTTCATGGTTACTCAGCCCTGGTGCCTTTGGAGTTGTGCTGAAGCAGAACATCAGGACAAGGAGCCTGTGGTGAAGTACAGCTATTTCTCTCAGGGCAGCCAGGGGACAGAGAGAAGAAGTCAGAAGTGCCAATATCTGCTTCAGGACCACTCCGTCAAAGACTTCACTTCCTTCCACAGGGCACCACCTGTTAAAGGGTCCACCGCCTCCCAATATCACCACAGACTGGCAACTGAGCATTCAACACACAAGACTTTGTATTCTAGGCCCAAACCATAACAGGGCTCCTCAGCACTGAACTGTTCCTCTCCCCATGAGACAAGTCCTCAGATTCTCACCCAGAACATTTCATGAAGAAAATGGAAGTGCATGCCTTTCCTTTGTTTTCCTAGTAAGTGAGACACTTTTGGTGTTAAAGTTTGGTTCTCTGGGGCAGGGGATATAGCTGAGTGGCACAAGCGCCTGCCTGGGAAGCACAAGGCCCTGAGTTTGATCCCCAGTACTGTAAATAAATACATAAATAAATAAAGTTTGGCTCTTTGTCCTAATTAATTACCTCAATGTCTGGCAGCTCAGAACCTTCACCACCCAGCTCAGTCAATCTTTTTAGCTTCTTTTGCTGGTATTTATCCAGTGTATCCACATTAATTGTGTCCTAAGTAGTGAACACATAGAGTTCTTGAAATGTTCCAGAGACTGCATTGAACACTGTACATGTATTTGTTCATTTGACTCTCGGAACAATACTGAGAACTGGAACTCTTGCTGCCTTTGTTTTACATATAGGGAAAGTGAGGCAGACAGATGTTGAAAAACAAAAGAAATATCGCTTGGAGTATAGTGGGGTGGAAGGCTGACGTCAGGCCAGCCAACTACACACCTTGTTCTCCTCACCATTTTACAGTATCACATCCCACTCACCCCACTCCAGCTCATCCCACAGGAACAACACATCAGTGTTTAACCAAGCCGTGCCTGTTTGTTCACCTGGCTTTAGGCAATGAATTCGACACATCTTTCGAGATTCAACTCAGACGAGTTCACCTGTAACGCCTTTTGCAACCCTTGTTGATGGCCCCACCTTCTTCAGTTTCCTCGGAGCAATTCTGCTACTTCTCTGCCTATCTGCTTGTCACGTTTATCACCTGGTAATTTACTTATCTTCGTTTTTGTCTTCTCCATGACTTGCTACCTCCATTCACTAGACTCAGTCCTCCACTTCCTTGGCTTAGTGCTTCTAGTGGCTGACAAACTAAAGGCTCTTGATTAATGTGGACTTAGTGAGCCAGGAGCAAAGTAACTAGTTTGCACACACAGTGAAATCACTGCAGAGATTTGCACGTTTGCCACATCTGCTTGTTTATTTCTAGATCGTGAATATTAAAGTTGCTCAGTGTATGTGTAAGCTCTGACTTGCTGCTTCCAGCTGACTGGAAAGCAGGATACAGTAGTTAGATGTCTCGACAGTACCTTAGTACTCTCACTTCCCAGCTCTGAAACACTTGGTCCATGACAAAATTTGAGTTGGGAAATGACAATATCACTAGTGATGCTTTAAAAATTTTTTAAAACTATAACTCCAGAAACATACAGTCTGATGTTAACAGTATTTGGAAGTTTCCAAAGTGCTTTTTAAACAGATTAGACAGGATGATAAAGTAATCTACATTTTACTATCTATTAATTGTATGGTGTGAAAAAGGATACCACCTACAAAATTCAGGCATCAACTGCTGAAAAATAGTATTTATTCTATGAGTTAATTTTTTAAATTATACTGTGTGACTAATGTTCCCTCTCAAATATAGTTCAAATATGCAAAATAATGAATTTCTTCCCAGGTTGCCTATAAAGTTATTTAAGCATGAGAAGGCTGAATTTTATTTGGCAAAGATAATAAATGTGCATTTCCATTGTACTAATAAAAGATACCCACTTATTATCATTGAAAATATGTTTTGAAATTAACTCCCAACACATTTTCAAGGTTAAATCATAATTGAAAAGCTGTGATAACATCTACTGTGAGTCAACATTTGGAAGTGAAAATAATAAAACCCTTGTGAATAATTCTAACTGCAAGTCTTCTAGCTAAAGATTTGGCTTTATAAATGTGCACAATTAGGAGCTTGTGAGTTTATAGAGGAAAAATGCTATTTGTGTCAAATTGACTGGTACATCACTAGGAGAGAGCACATTAATTTTTATGTAGCTGAGAAAATCTGGGACACTATGTACAAGAATAAACAGTTACAATAGTTAAGTCCATGTTTTTAATTTTAATTTCTTTTACATGTATTTTTAAGTACCTTACTATGTTTATTTGTTAGTATCTGGAAATAAAATAGTAAGCTAAAATAAATTATATTTTAGTGAAACAAATAATAAATAAAATAGTGATGAATACCTAATCATAAACTGGATGAAAAGAACAGAATTTTATAGAGAATTATATTAGAAAGTGTCCTTTGGTGTTAGGGAAGGTTTATCAGGCAAAGTAATACTTGACATGGATTCTGAAAGATGACTCATTTTGTTAGATGAAAAACATTGGGGGTGGAGTGTGACCATTCCAAGCAAAGAAAACAGCATCTACATAACTTTGACATGGAAGACAGTAATCCAGTGGAAAGGATAAAGAGAGGGAAAAAATGATACAAGATGACTTGGAGGAGTATTCCTAAGTTATACAAAAGCAGAAAACAGGCTCTGTATGACTTGAGTATTTTCCAATATTTTGAGCTTTATTTTATTGCCCAGAATATAGACTATGTTGACTTCTGGGAAGATGGCGACCGGGTAGGCAGCAGAGAGAGAACCTCCCAGAGGATTACCACCCAAACAATGAAATATAGCAATATGAAGACAGAAATAAGGACTTCCGGGAAGAAGACGACCAGCCGAGAGAGCGAGTGCGGAGGGAAGAACGGCTTCAGCTCCTGAACCCAACAGAGAATGCGCTACTGGGACAAACTGCGCCAAACCGGGCAGCGCTCCGGGATCCCGCTCAGAACCCCACCCCCGCAGCCAGCACTACGCGAACTGGAGCAACAGCGACCGGCCAGCGGGATTTCTGAGTTGGGGAAAATCTCCATCCAGGGAAAAACATCTGAATGGCACTCCTGTCTGCACGATCACAGGGTGAGTTAAGTGCGCGCTCTAACCGGTTTTTCCTGAATCGGGAAGAAGCTCATCCCAGCGAGAGACATCAAAGCAGCTTTAAGGACTGCGGGATCTCCTGGGTGGGAAGACCTACTTAGGCGCCCCAACGGGTTTTGTGAGGGGGGAAGGAGCTCCACCCAGGGAGGAACACCTGAGTGGCCTATCTGCAAGAATCCTGGGGTGGCGAGCTGTTTATTCGCCCCGGCCAGGTCTTGGGGTAGGGAGTAG